>JAHLSL010000044.1:11536451-11566166 GCA_025920805.1 Petroica traversi | reverse complement strand
AGGGACAGGGAAAGGGACACGGAGGGAGCAGGGACAGGGAAAGGGACACGGCTGGGCACAGAACCGCGACACGTCGCCCCAAGGGCGCCTCACCAGCCTGCGAACCGCTCAAGGGCCACTCTGCTGGCCCCCTAAAAGGTGAAGAGCCCATGCAAAGAGAGCGTGGCAATGAGGGCCGGGCAGTCAAGTCACCTGCCGTTTGACAAGCCTGTTTTACTGCCAAAAGGCTTCACCTCCATCCCATTCCCTACCTCCCCACAGAAGTTCAGATGATGCCAATGACTGTTGAGTGGGCAACTTTGGCTCCACGTGTTGCAGGGAGAGGACACAGCTATGGATCAGCACATTAAATAATGTAAAGAAGCTTGTTACAGTGCATGGTGCTAATAACACCGAGGGGATGGTTCAATCCCTGTACAAGCCATGCACTTAAGAGCTGATCCTTGATGATCCATCAAGGATGATCCATCATCCTTGATGACCACCAGATGATGGTGATGGTCCCTTCCAGCTCTCTGAGTCTGCATATGCAAAAGATGTAAACCACAAGTTTCTGCCTGAAACATCTTGCTGGTAAGGATAGCAGGTACCCAAGCAGGAAGACAGAGCCTTCACCTCCCCAGATCAAAGGGGACCTGAACTATTCCACATGGAGGCACAAAGGGTGCCTCAACTGCACTGAAATGTTGTTTCTGACAAGCTGGACTCTGGGTAAGAACGTGGGTAGCTTCCCATGCTACCCACTGGGCACTGAGGGTCAGAAAAAAACCAATGGAGAGTAATGAGAATGGAGAAAATTGTCTGACACAGCTTCAGAACCCACCAGTAATTTGAAGAAGTTCCTCACTTTGAGTTGTGTCATCACAGCCCTGGAGAGGGCCAAGCCATCTCTGCTTTTGGGTCACAGTGGACACCTCATGCCAGCTTTACTGGGCATTTGCAATAGGACCTACAGTCCAGACAGCCATGGAGACACAGCAAGTAGGGGGAGCTCCTAGCTTTTAAATTTAGAGATTTTTTTGGTTTACTGTAACAGTTCCTTTAAACAGATTTCTACTGGCAATATTCCAAAATCAGCTTAAAAAATAACTGAGAAATCCAGCCACAAACAGAACATCATCATCCCCCAACAAGAAAGACTTTCATGCTGTTGGAAGCCACACTGACAGGGACTTTATGTTCTAGGTACAATCTGCAATGGCCTTTCTCAATGACAGCACAAAAGAATGCAGAAAGATCAGAATAAAAGTAGCAATGAAGTCAGAGCACTGAAGCATCCTCTACAGTTCAGTTTTCTCCAGACTAGTTGCATGTTTTTGCAACTCCTCTCGTCATTCCTGCTCTACACAAGTGGCAGCAACAATGACCCACCAGCTGAATGAACCACAGCATAATCTAAAAAAAACCCCAGAACTGAAGTGCACATTCCATTTGTTACCTGTGCCATTTAACCACTGAGGATTCTTCACCACAGGGCAGTGTTTTACAGACAAGCCTGTGCCACAAGTAACATTTGCTGCAGAGCAACTCAGTTTAAAATGTGAGCAGCTTGCCTGAGGAAGCAGAGATACCACACCTGGGTGACACATGTCACCTTGATAACCCCCTGTCTGCTGGTGCCATGGGGACTGGAGAGGGCACTGTGCTTCTGGCTGCTTTTGGTACAACCAACACCAACAAAACTGAGATCCATTTGCAAAAATTGAAGCAGACACCAGGCATGGGAGAGTACTGGCAGAATAAAGTTAGAAAAGATCTCAGTCTAAATGCAAAACCTGTTCAACTAAGTAATCTTTATGAAACTGCAGGTGTTGCTGTATAACATTATTTGCTAGAGCAAGCAGGCAGTAAATTTTGTGCCAGGCCACCACCAGTTTGAGAACACTTCAGTTTAATACAAGAGCTAAGTGTCAAAGCTTGGCAATTCCTTGAGACTGGTATTTTGCTTTTGCATTCTGAATTCGTAGCAAAAGGCAATCCCAGGTGCAGACACTGAGAGGTCTGAGTGATATGTTTTAAAGCAAGAGGTACAACACACTAAAAGATCATCTTCACCAATTTAGACAGCAACTTCAATTTGGATACAACCATAATAACCTCACCTGAAATCAGTGCTCCCTTCAGGAAGTTGGACCTACGTGAGTTCCCAAGGTCCCTTCCAACATAAAGGACTGAGTGATCTTAATAGCCTGTGATGATCCAGGGGGGCCAGCTTGAGGAGAGGCAGCTGACACACTTCCCCAACACCAGACAGGAGGGCATACAGCCAGTCCTCACAGGTTCCCAGTCTCCTTAGAGTTCACTGGTTCTTTCCAGGCACGGCACAGGTCAGGAAGCCCTACCACCCTAACAGATACTTTTCTTGCCTTCACAAGATCCCAGAGTTGGTTCCCAGAGGAAGCAAGCAGCATAGGGAGGGAGACATCATCTCTGCAACTCAGCTCTGCAACTTTGGATACAATCAGCCTTAAAAAGTTTTAGAAATGGTATCTGTGCCAAAGACCTGGAGGTCACAGAGGTCCAGAGAAGGTGTAGAAACTCCAGGAGTCAGGAGAGAAGACCCACCACCAGCTTCCTGGGAGTACTCTTTCAGCAGACAATAAGCTTCTGGGCTGAAGCATAATTTTTGGAGAGTCAATCCAGAAGTAAATACCATCAAGAGGAGATACTCTGACAGGACTGTTATTCAGCTAGCACTGCTTCACAGGCAGTTCATACATGTGGCACAGCTGGCAGTTTAGCAGATACTCTCCTTAAACATCTGAAAACCAGCCTAAAGAGGCAAGAGTTTATGTGGCTACTCAAAGGACAGAAAGTGATGGTGCCAACTCAGAGACTCCCACATGTCTGAGACCAGGCTGTCCTATATATTCTCATACATAAGAACCAGACTCCAGGATGAGGACTGTTTACATTTTTCTGCTGGGCTGGAGATGGGAGTACAACCGAGTAGCTGAAATTTCATTGACACAAGAGTTGTGCCAGCTCCAACACCAGCTATTTCAATAATCCTTTTTTTCCAGTTCATTTGGGAGGCACACAAGTAGTTGGTTGTAGAGGGAACAAAAAAAACCTTGACTCATCATCACCCTAACCAAGCATTAGAAAAGTGAGGCAGTACAGTCACGAGATATCTTTTCCATAGCCAAGATCCAAAGAAAAACATTAAACTGTCCCATAACATAGAGGTATATATCAAAACACAGGGAGCAGCCAGTCAAGAACCCAGAAGGATATACAGGAGACAAGCTGCTGGACTATGCCTGCTTCTGCTCCTCAAAGTGACCATCATCATCAACAGGACACTGTTTTGTGACTCCAGCCACAGAATCATGTAGCACAAGTCCCTCCCCTCAAAGCCTGGACATATGCAGGAACTGCTGCTTTTGTAGGGGCACACATTCTGTGAAGGAGCTGTGGTTTGTCATTCATTCTCACATTTCATGTTTCTGCCATCCTTTCACACACCAGGACCAAATGTGCAACTCAAGGGCATCAGCAAGGTAGCAGGGACAGAGAACTGTCCCTCTCCACAACACAGAGGGAGGGCAGGCAGCAGCCCTCCTCATGCAAGAGAGCTGCCAAAACAGCAGGCACTTGAAAAGGCTGCCTTTTCTGCTCCATGGGTATGAAAATACAATTCTGCCTCCCTTACACACATGCTATGGAGTGTTTCACCTTTGTAGTATGCTTTTCCAGAGACTCATATAGGAACTGGATATAAAAGTACTGTTAAATAATCATTTTCATAGCAGGGTGCCTAAAATTACTCTCTTGGAAATACAGTAGGAGAATGACAAATAATGATTTAGCAATATCAAGTTCAGCAACCAGCTCAACTTCTTTGTTCCTCTTAGAAAAGAAATTCAGATTATAATTTGAACTCCTACAAAGGAACAAATATTATAATGTTGACTTAACATAGCATTATGTCATAACACACATACATCTAGCATTAAAAGATAAGTTGGCAGAATATACTTTTGAATGAAACTGAAAAAATTAAGCTTTGAGTAATATCTTAGGGAGCTAAAATCAAACACACATTAGTGTTTGAATACAGCAAACACCTGGTGAACAGTGTTTTGCAACTTCATTAAAAGAAAGAACAGAAAGTCCTTTTTCTGCCTACTCCCCTTCTTTTTTGAGCCTAGTCTCAGTCCTCATATATCAACCATTTTCAAGAACTTGGGCTACTTTCTGAGGAAAAAGCTGCAGTGTCACAAGAAGTCCAAGCAGATTATGAACTTATCAACTGAACATTACTAGAACTGATATAATTTTCCTTGTCATCTCATCCACACATGCAATTCCATCATTATAATGAAGCCAACATACCTGCCTTCAATAATTAGCCTTCCTCCTCTCCCATAAACTGAAGACCTTGTTGAAGCACAACTTGGCTGTAGTATTAATACTGTATATGAGAGTTTTGGAGAGGTCAGATCTAGGCTGAAATTTAAAGTTTTCTCCTTTCTTTCTGCACACCCCAAAGTAGCCATGAAGATGAATTCTACAGATTTCTGTTTCTAACAGGAATGTTGTTGTTGTCCCATCAGAGTTAAGGAGGGGAAACTGTTTCTTTCACCCCATTAAGCTGCAACATTTCAAGGGGACAGAAGTTGGAAATCCCTTTGCTTTCATGTTAGACTATGTCGCAACCACTGAAAGAAAATATGCTGGATATCCCGAGCTGTACACAGTACAGTGATATATCTGAATTGCTGTTAACATTTAATTAATCACCAAGTAGTATGAATATCTGCTTATAGGGCTGCACAATGATGTTTACCTCCAGTCAAGAGGCTTAACAGAATACTATGATGATATACAAAGAGTACGTACTCATTAAAAAAAATTTTAAAAATTGCTTCCCCCACATTTAAAGTTATAGTAAATCCAATAAGTCATTACTCTTAAAAGCCTGATGACTGCAGTAAACATTCAAGACTAATTTTTTTTCACTGCATTAAGAGTCCCCTTTGGCTGTCTGCTGCTGCCGTGCTTTTATTCATTCTGTGATACCCACAAAATTTAGCCTTACTAAAATCATGTAAATTTCTGGCTGCCAGCAGGTAGCAACTGAGTCATCACTGGAAACTCTGATGAAGGAGAAGCGTGCAAACACTGGGGAATTTAGCACAATGAACACAACTGTACATTAGTCACTGGGAGAAAGTAAATCCCTTAGCATCACTTGACAGTAACCTCAGTAATACAAGGAGAGTTCTTTGAAACTAAAACAAAGGAGCAAGTAATAAAATAAATGGCTCTACAAGTATATAGTAATATACAGTCAGTAAAACACATGTACCAAGTCCTGGGCTTCCTTCCTGAAGATAAGCCTCAGTGAACACATCAGTGAAAGCACTGCTCTGTACTCAGGAAAAGAGCTAAAAAGGTTCAGAGATTGTACTTAGATCAACCTTTAAAAAAATTGAACAGGAAGACTTTACTATTAATACAAAAATTAAGATGTGAGCTAGTAAGCTCACCTACTTAGTGAGACTTTGCTGGGTCAAGTAAGCTAGCTAAAGAAGAAGAAGATTACAACACAGTTTGCATTTCTGCTTCCCAGAAAAGCAGTGGGCAATTGACAAACTGAAGTATGACAAAAAATACAATCCAGAGCCCAGAATAAAAGCTTGGCATGTAGGATTATCAGACAAGGATCTTTTTCGTGCATTTCCATTACTGCAAAACCAGACAGTGCTTCAATCTCTAGTAAAACACTGCTCAGGGATAAAATAAAGCGAAATCCCACACCTGTTAACAGAAGTATAAATGAGTCATAAGCATCCACTTAGCACAAGCTGGCAGTACATTGTGACCTTTCACTACATAACTACATCCTACTAGATCATAGATTCAGTGGCCAGCATCCTAAAAGGCAACTGCATATGCTTTTTGAGTATTCTACATAAAACATGGGAGCAGTGGAAGGTATTAAAGTTTCCTGGAAAATAACAGTCACTTAAAGTAATGCTTGAACAGAACTACTAGACACTTTTGCCAAGTGAAAGGTTCTGCTTTTTGTTATGCATCCCACCTGAGACCCTGGCCAAACCTTAAGGCTCTAAGCTTTCCTACAAGGACATAGCCATTTACAGGAAGTTTCATGCTGACAGCTCTAAGTGCATTCTGTCTCCACCAAGACTTCATCTAAGAAAGAAACATGAAGTTATGCCTTGAAGAGAGAGGAGGCAGGACTGAGACACACAAGGGCTCACCCATGCATGCACACCATGCTATACCCAAAGCTCTACAGCAAAATCCTCCATACTCTGTTCAGTTTAGCTCAGTTTCCTTCCAAGAGCCAGAGGCTCCAAAAGCTGCTGAAGAAATGCATGTTCAAAGCTACCAACACATGAAAATTAGGAGTATGCAAATGAGAATTAGCTGCTTGAACTCTCTTTCCAACCACATTGCACCCCAGAGGCAAATGGTTTATTTTTTTTTTAAAGACGTATAAAATGAGTTGTGAGAAAAAGCTATTTTAATCAGTATTTTCCAGTAAGGAATGCAACAGGTGCCAAGAACTGAAGGAAACACACATCTGCTCCACTGTGACCGTAGGCCCTGCCTGATCAGATTTTATAATACGTGTTTTGCACATGCATGGATTACTTAGAATCTGAGGAATGCAGCCCATACCACTGGGAGACCATAAAAATATAAGGAATCTGCAGTCTTTCCTGCAGCACCGATCTGGAATGCCTGTACTGTTTAAGCAGTGCTACAATAATAGTAGCCCCAAAACTACTGTCAGTATGATTAATTTCAGTAGCTTTCTTACTCTGGCCAGAAAGGTTTACATGTCACGCTGTGACTTTTAGTTCTGCATCCAGGGTAGAAGCCCACCTGCCTACTCCACTTGGCCATGAAGGTGGAAAGATAAGAATAACCATTGCTTTTGGGAGGGATTGAAAGGGGATAACATCAGGCCAGCCCTCTTCCTGGGTTTGCAGAAGTTTGGGTGCCCAGGGATGCTCATGAACTACTGACATGAGTAACAGCTGCTATCTTTGTCTAGAGAGCTCACCAGCCTCTGACTGATTGCCTTGTGAAAAGCTTTGGGGTACATGAAGCGAGAAGGACAGCACATCTACAGTAAAATTGTATTCTGTCTGGTTCAGCAGGGTGGGGAGGCAAGAGAGCCTCTATTTGGCCTTGTAAGGAGCTACATTCCTTCAACTGCCTTGTAGCAAGTTTCAGGGGATTGCCACATTTATATGCACCACACAGATAATGCACTTGAAATGCTTTGGGACTGATATGAATAGGAACTATTCTTCCCTTTAATTAGCATTTTTGCCAGATGAACACTGCTGTGAAGTGCCAAGCTGTGGAGTCCTCCTACAAGTTCCAAGAGATACACAACTGACAGCCAGAGCCTATCTGAAATCGGAAGATTTCCTTTTGCAGCTACAATTCATTTTGCCCACTTGAATGAAAAGAACACATCGAAATGATCACCCAAGATAAGGACAAAACCAGTGTACTACACAAACCCTCAGAGGTCACACATAAAACTCTACTGAATTCTTGGGCAGTTGCATGATGTTCTTTGAATGGTGACTAACATTATAAACATTGACCACAGAAAAGGAAATGCATTAGTGTACTACCAATGAGACAGCTTTGTATCATAAAAAGATACAGAATTTATGTTTTTTTTGAAAAGTCATACAGCTCATTCTCCCTCTGATCACACACACAAAAAGTAGTCACGGGTCACTGTTAGACCATTTACAAGCAAATTTCTCCAAAACTTCACCTTAAGTTATAGCCAGTAGGAAAACTATATCTAGAAATACAGAAAAGATGTAGGTTATATTGTTTGGGTCTTGGTGTTCTTATATTACCAGATGAATTGCCAATAGAAAGGCAGTATGGATTAAGGGGGAAAAAAAATACAAAAACATTGGCTTGTTTCCTAGCAACAGCTCAGCTAAAATTACTTAACATTTCTACTCAATCAAATGTAAATTTGACTATGTTATCCCTTAAATGTTGATTATAACAGGCCTTTTCAAATGCAAATTCAGTGTGTAAAGTGAATGTAAACGTTGACAAAGCTGACACCAAAATCTCCTGATTAACATCATTTGCATGTACACAGCAACATTATTACAAACCTTCTAAAGACAGAAGGAAATGAAAATTGGAGAGAGAATCACTTTCTGCATCTTCTCATTCTTTCCTGCTTTAAGAGCAAAACAGACAGAAATGTAAAGCCTTTTGGATTGCATGCAAAATTCCACCAGTTTAAAAGTGCAACACAATACCTGTACCTGAATGCTATTCCTTGTGTTGCTAGCAAATACAATGGAGTGAAAAGCTCTGGTTTATTTCTTAGTCCCAGAACTTGAGAATTACACATATAGCACAGGTAGACTATAAAGATTGTAACACCATGTAGCTATAGGCAGCTTGCAAGTTTTCTTGCCTCTTTTCTTCTCTCTTGCATGGGAAGAACAGGAGGAAGCGGGGGAAGAATGAATACATGTTACTCCCAAAGTCTATAAGTTCCTTCTTTGCAACTTAGTCAACTCTGGGATTCAAACACCTTAGTTATTTGTGCATTCACACAGGGACAGATTATTTTTGCCTAAAACGCATAGAAGAGGCTTCAAAGAGGATGTTAACAAGTTTCTTCTTGTCACAGCATTTCACAATAAGGGTATTGAGGTGTATTATTTAGGAGCAACGTGTGATACATCGGGCTGGCTTACCACTAGTTAACCAAAAGCCAACAGGAAGCTGAGAACAGATGCAGTGTTCCTTCAGCACAAAGCAAGTAGCCAGACTTAACCTCTTAATCTGAGAGTATTTTCTAGTAGAATACACCACCCTTCCTTCTTAATCATCTCAAGAAGGATACTGGGCTGAAACACAAGATTTTGCATCTACAGACACCACACAGACTTATCTTTGGCAATAGAGATTTTATTTTCCATCCTGATGCAGACAGGTGCCACGATAGCTTGCTGTGACACACACATCCTAGCCCAGCACATTGACACAATGAGAATTTACACAGCATCAGCTACAGCAGTGCAAAATGAACAATTTAGCATTCACCAGCCACCTCTTAATCTTTCATGGTGCTATGTTTTTAAAGAAAAGCAGAAACACTTTCTTCCCCCACTGCACAGCTTCCTAATAGAGTTATTACAGGCCTGTTGAGGATTATCTTTTCTACCCTGGATTAGAGTTGCTACTTAAAGTGTTTTAGACAGGACATAATCCACTCCCTCCTACATCCCCAAGATGCAAATTTTAGCCATGTCAGATCCTAAAAGTTGAAGGCTTTTAAAGAAATCAGTGAGGACAACAGCTGAGTATTGGGAAGGCACAATCAGTAAAATGTTTACATCCATATTAAGCACAAATCATACTCATCTCAAAAAGCCAGTCCCATCTCAAAATTATGGTTCTGGGACAGAACTGAAAGTGAGTTTTGGACTTGGCCTAAGGGATAGGAAGGGAGAGAAACCCAGAAAGATACAGGCAAGAATACTTCATCCTCCTGTGCCAACTCCTGCCTGCTACCCCACTGCTTACAAATTTCAACATGCCAGGCA
Organism: Petroica traversi; assembly: GCA_025920805.1. NCBI lineage: Eukaryota > Metazoa > Chordata > Aves > Passeriformes > Petroicidae > Petroica > Petroica traversi. Next base: position 11,556,579 of record JAHLSL010000044.1, on the reverse strand, counting down.
AGGTTCAAACTCATATTTGAAAAGGAGTCCAGTTTTAAAGGCAGAATTCATGTCTGGAGATGCATTCTGATGACATATGAGCTGTTTTTCTTCAGCAAAGCCTAAAGCATTAGGAGCTCTACACCTTACCTCACTGTTCCTTCGCCCTTATGCTGCACATTTGCTGCTCCATTCAAATCCAGCTTCTGATAGGAGAAACAAGGAGACCCAGACTTCCGTGAAAATCTTGAGAAACTATTTTATTTTTGTTTGGAAACTTTCCAGAGGCACTTTTAGTGCCTTTTAGTATATACACATGAAAATTAATACTGTTCTCTCCTTATTAATACATTCTTTCAAGTGACTTTTACAGTCTGGAAGCAAAGGTCAGTTACATTGAGTTCCAAGAATCCACTGCACTAAAAAAGTAACTTTATTTGACCATATGTTACTATAATTAAACATACAGGAAAATACTCTTTGATCTTATGACTCTCTTGGACTAGATGGATAACAATCCCATTTTTACAAATGATGATTTTAGTTGAGAGCCTAAAAAAAAAAAATCTGAAATACCTACATCACTGACTTAATGATTTACCATTAAAAATACCACCAGGGTATGTGATATGGCAGCTGTGTGTTGAAAGATCATTACCTAAACTGGACTCTCACCTGAGAACCCTGACAGAAGAGGCTGGGAGCTCATTCCCATGATGGTGACTGAAAGAGATGAAGCAGTGCTTGTTGAACCAGCAAGACATTTGTAGTTGGGAACTAAAATAAACTGCTCTCATGCAGCATACAAGTTCCTGGAGAAAAAGCTCATTAACATGAGAAACATTTGCTACAGAACAAAACCATGTAAACAAAACAAAGGCAAGACATGCACAAAAGTTATCTGTTATCCCACACCATATGGGCTATCACTGCCAATAAAGTTCCAGAGACAAAGATTTTAAACAACTGAAACTTAAAAATCAGCTCAAATTAGTTGAATGTAGTCAAGGAACCAACTAGGAGCCTTTACTTCGGTACAGAGACTCTAATATAAAGGAATAGTCTCATGGGAATTCTCACAGGAATTGTTCAGCCTTAGGTGAGGTCCTATGGGCACTCCTAAAAATTAAGAGTACACTTATTCACACTTCGTGATGCACTAAGGATCCCCATCCTCAGGAAAAATTAAAACACCCTACATTATCCAGTGGCACTACTTTTACAGGAACAAAACCCCAAAAATTTATTCTGAATAAAACATGCCTGAAGTCTGTAGCTGTACATGTAACTGCCTTTCACATATGCTTAGTGGGAGAATTCAATTCAGTATACTTCCAACAATGATAGACATCAAAGTTAAATAAAGAAAGGTTTTATTACCACTCATCACACTCTTAAAGACCAGAGCAGGTGAAGTTAAAATGTTCCTCCTTGAGTTTCATATGTTGCAGAGAAGTGCAAAAACCATGGAAAGCTCAATGCTGAAACAGGAAAGAGGAAAACTATAAAAAGAAAGATGAGAAGAACTAGCTGAGATAGACAGGGCATTTGAATAAGATCTGGAAACATCACAGAAAATTAGTCTTTAAACACTTTGTATTCTTAATAGGAGATCATATCAGCTTTTTCATCTTGTAGGCAAACCTCTCTAGATTTAAGAGAAGCAATTAAATAAATAAATCCCACACACCTCTGACTGTATATGTTGCTCAGGAACAGAATGGTGACACAGAGGCATCATCTTGCCTCATGACTGAGACAACCTCAGAGAGTCACTATTCATGCTCTCAACAAAAGGTTGGGAATATGTGGAGTTGGGAGGGGCTGAACTTGAAGTGAAAACTCATGGGCAGCCCTCATGACATTTTTTAACTCTACCTGGTGGCCTTCAGCCAGACCACAATAAGGTTTGATTTATAGAAACTACAGCCTGTGATTTCTGCCATAGCTTCTTTTATGAGCAGAAGATAAATTATCTGATTTAAGACTAAGTAGCTTCAGTAAGCCTCTTTCAATTAACCAGCTACTACAAATGCACTCCTTTTACTGCTACCCCTTCCTATGAAAGGCAAATGCTGATCCTGCATTTATCTTGGTGTGCATAAGCACAAGCACACAAATGAGTACAAGGATGGGGAAAATGACAGCAATTAGGGGACGAGACGCTCACCAGTGCCCACTTTGATCCTTAGCAACTTGACAACTGACCTTGACACTATTTTCTGAGTGAAAAAACAATTCATTCAGGAATCACAGAACGCTTTGGGTTGGAAAGGACCTTAAAGACCATCTAGTTGTACCACCATGAGCAGGGATGCCTTCCACCAGAGATCAAGTGGCTCAAAGGCCATCCAGCCTGGCCCCGAACACTTCCAGCAATGGGTCATCCTCAACTTCTCTGGGAAACCTGTTTCAGTGCCTCACCCACCCTGTAAAGAATTTCTCCCTAATATCTTATCTAATCTACCCTCTTTCAGTTTAAAGCTATTACCCCTTACACACCCTTGCCAAAAGTCCTTCTCTAGCCTTTGTAGGGGCCCTCTTCTGGGCCCCTACAAAGTACTGGAAGCTGCCATAAGGCCTTCTGGAGTCTTCTCTTCTCCAGGCTGAACAAACCCAACTTCTGTGAACCTGTCTTCATATGAGGAGTTCTCCAGCCCTCTTGTCATCTTCATGGTTTCCTCTGGATCCAATCCAGGAGGTCCACAGTCTTCACTTGGGGACCTGAGGGTTGAATGCATTTCTCCAGGTGGGGAATCACCAGAGAGGAGCAGAGGCCAGCTGGTCACTCTGCTTTTGTTGCAGCCTGGGACACATCTGGCTCTCTCTGGGCTGAAGCACACATTGCTGGATCATGTTATGCTTCTTCTCCACCCACACCACCAAGTCCTTCTCTGTAGGGTTAATCTCTGCCAGACTGTATTTGTGCTTGGGATTGCCCTGATCCATCTTGCAGCTGACCTTCTTGAACTTCATAAGGTTTAGCCAGACCCACAGGTCACTCTGAATGCCATCCTCTCTTCCAGAGTGTCAATGAGATGACACTCTGGTGTGACTGCAAATCCCTTGTGCTGCTCTTCAGGAGCTCTCCTGCTGACCTGTGATCCATCTCCAGGCTCTGGGCATCTCTTGCTGGCACTGGCATCAAACTGGTAGGAGTGGATGGATGGAAGTTCCCCTCCCCCAGAAACTTCAGTTTAAAGCCCTCTTCACATCTTTTAAGACAGCTCTGTTTTAAAAGGGCTAGCTAATCTGTTCTTACTAGCAAATGTAATCCTTTACCCTGGCATCAAAGACTCCATTTAGCTCAGTTCTTGAAGTTTATAAAGCACTGAAAGGATACACGAGGCATGGAAATTAAAAACAAAATAGAAGAGAGGAAGCAGGCTTGCTAACTGCAGGAAATAGGACTTTTTCTACAGTCTCAGCCCCATCACTACTTATGTTTTATTCATCAATTCTACTTGCAGTTTTTCTCTTTAGGCAAAGACAACCTGGCAGCACCACATTTTTGTTACTCCAAGTCAAATATAATCCCAGATCATTAAAAAAAGAGATAAAGTACTCCTCAGACTCTACTAAGAGACTCAGGAACAGTGCCTTGTTACCCGTCCAGGGTGTCCATCTCTCTCTCACATTCCTAGGGTTATTTTTGGCACAGTGTACTGGTCCAACCACACACAATGGAAGCCAAATCCTATCACTTCACAAGAGAGACAGAGAGCCAGTTTACTTTTGCTGACCTCTAACTCACAGCCATTTTTGCACTTCTCAGGGAAGCCACCATCCCTCTTGAAACTGTGCATCCCTGCCTTCAGCACACTCCTGCTACTCTGACAGTCTCACGAGTTTTATTCACTACACATAATACTCTGCTGGTCTTCACAGAACTGGTGTGCTGTTACTTCTTTTTCCTACTCTCCACCTCCTTCAAGGCATGACTGTTTAAGTTTTATTTTTCAAGCTGGGTTTAAGTACTACTAATGCATATCTTACAGAAGCTTCTGGTTATCAATGTCAAAAAGTCAATGATTTACTGCCAAATCCATGGAGCTACCAGTAAGGATGTATAAGAGAGTCATTAAGTTCTACTGTAGCCAGATGATGCACAGTAAAGATGTTCAATATTTTCTATATCAAAAGCTCTACCCAGATAAACTTTAGAATAGGAAAATTTAAAAAGAAGAAAAAAAAAGCTAAAGAAATACAAAAATATTAAATTGAAAAGACACCAAGAAACAAATAGAGCAACTAATACAAATAATACATTCAGAAATGGTCTCACAGACACTGCTCTGAAATTAAAGGTCACAGACACAACACAAAGCCAAGAAGTTAAAATACATGGCTGCTGAGATACATATGTACAGCTCTCCTCACCTGCCCACATATCTGGACCACTTAAGATTTTCTCCTTCAGAACAAAGGTGATAGTTATCAACCTAAGATAGTTAGCAAAGCCTAAGCACATCATTTGAATTACTGAAAAGATAATTACAAGAGTTATTATACCTGTTAATTAAAAAAAAAAAAAAAAGCCATCAGAAATAGAAGGTATTTAGCTACTCTAGAGAGAGTAAACTCCATTATGAATTCTGTGATCTTGCCTCCTTGAACAGGAAATTGCACTTCAGTCTCCTACCCAAACCAAAACCAAATTATCTATTTATACATCACGTATTTATGTAAACAAAGGAACTATAAACATCCTTCATGCATGTATATGTTTTGGTTTATATATTTATGTATAGACCTATTTGTGAGCCTAGATCTTCTGATACCATCACTGGAATCTTTGCAGCAGAGAAATCAGACATGTTCCATGCAAAAGTGTCACGGATCATCCAAAGGTTTTACTTCTGAGAGGTGCCAATTACGTGCACAAATCCATCCTGCCCACACACCTCCCTGGCATCTCGCAACAATTCCTGTAAGGAGGAGAAGATCCAGCCCTGCCACTAACCCAGGACTGGTTTCACCTCTCTGGTTTGGTTCTCCTCCTCCACAGTTTGCTGAGCCATCTAACCCTTGCATTTCTAAATGGAAATAACACATTGCCAAACACTAATGCTCATTATTACAGTCAACCAATTAAACTGTAATACTACCATTGTTATCCACCAACACTCTTCCTGCTTAAGTGCAAGGCATGTTTATTTTATTACTGAGGAGCTCAAACATTTTCTTTCACAATAATGTATTCTCTTCCTCCTCCCACCTAAGCCAAGGTGAATGCTCATTAATCAGACCAATAACTAGAACAATGTTTTCACTTCTACACTGACATGGACAGACCCAGAAAAACCAAGAATTAGTATTTTCACCAGTTTTAGGATCCATTGAAAGATTCTGCATAAAAGGGAAAGATGGCAGAAATTAAAAAAAAACAAACCAACCAAACAACAAAAAAGATTCCTTCTTCTACACCCCAAAAACACCACCACATAGAGCTTACATTTTATTATCTTCTCTTTTGCAGTAGCACTGCTGAAGCTAGAAGTTTGAGATCTGTTAAACCAAATGAAATAGCCATAAAGGAAGAAATTAGATGGCAGAACAAGTAACACAGTTCTTATAAAACCTCAGACCCATTAGCACTGTGTAGATAAAAATATTTTGGATTTTATTCCAATCTGCTCTGCATAGAGACTTTCCCTTAACCCACTAAACAGAATCTGCACCAGTAATGCTGGTTCACAGTTAAACAGAGACAAAAACATGCAAATTCCACTTCTACACTGTATTTAATAAACAGATTCATTTCTTCTGTGGTACATAGGTACACAGAAAAGTACTGGCTACCCCTCAGAGACAATGCTTTATCTGTTCACTTATAGTCAGCTAAAGCAGTGGGAAATAGCAAATAAAATTACAGGGCTCCTAACTCTCAATTCAGCTCAACTATTTTTAAAACTGGATGCAGAGAAATTATGGAAGTTGGAAATAATGCAGAAACCTCTATCTAGTGGTAAGGCACTGGTGATTTTAAGAGGTCATTTTTGGCACCTTTCCTGCTTCAGGAACACTGAACACTTCAGGAACACTATATGATGAAAAGGAAAACTTAATCCTGACACCTTGTATTCACAGCTAAATATGGAGTGCAGTGCTGGTAACCCACACTCAGGAAACGTGGAACACTGTTTTCATTATCCTATAACTAGTTCAAAATAGCATCGTTAAGCTGACACCACAAGTGTACATCACCAGGAATAGACTATATTTATTTGAAAATCTTTACTCCGCATCAGAGGACCCCTGTATATGCTGCTCCCTCAAAATTTGACCTGATAAGAATCAGCCCCAGGCGCATGTGCACACTCAGCATGAGACTTGCACATCACAAAACATGCAGAAACTTGCTGCTCCTCAAGAAATGTCCACAACTGATTCTCAAATTCAAGCCCAAATGTTAAAATACCACAAAACAGCATTGTGCTGCTTTTCAAACTCCTTAAACTGTGACCATCAGTGTGGTTATCTGAGCACTTGAATGCAATTGATGAGCATGCACTTAGCAGCATATCTCATTATTAACATATTTTTGTGGCAGGGAAACAGACAGATGCTTCTCTATCCTCCTCCAAAAAAGATATCTGCTGAACTCAGCACCTGCCCAAGACAGCCAAAGTGCTATTCAAGCCATTCTCATAAGGTCACATCCTTTCAACACATCCTAAGCATCAGAAACAAAATTACATCTAGACAAGTTCTTATTACATTAACAAGTCCAACAAATCACTAGGAATGCATAGAACATTCTAAACAGCATAGAAACAGCTCTGTGCTCTCCTCTGTGCCATCTCCAGAAACAGCATTCAAGAAGGGAGGAGGATGGAACTGCCTCCACTTAGATCTACCTCTTGCTACCACGTCTTCTATTTCCTCAGGCCACCAGGTGAGAAGAGCTGCCAGGCTCAGTTTAGTCTGTAAAAGTACTACCCGTTAGTACCATGGACCAGTTTTGTTTTACTAAACCATATTTGTCAATTATAAAAAGCACACAGGACCAAAATGAGACACCACAACTGGACCACCAGTTTTCTGAAGGTGAAGAGGTCAGCACTTGCTACATATCACCCTGTCCAAAAAAGTATTTATGATGATTAAGCAAACCTATTGACACATGCTGTCATCCCCTAAATCACTGGTTTTCCCCTCTCTAAGAAAAGAAAACTGTGTATCTGCAGACACAGGAGAGTGTTAAACCAGAGCAATGTAACAATTGTGCTTTGTTTCAGCATGGACAGCCCTGCAATCACCAACACAACAACAGGCACCAAACCCTGCCCGTATCTCAGCATTAACTGGTCTCTCTTGCCCATATGGTGTCTCAGCTGTGTTTCATGGAACTCCTGGGGATATATGCCCAACTAGAAGTATGTTCTGTCCATGGGAACTTGTATTGCTCAGGACTTGATTACTCAGGAGCTCTTTTGTTTGTAGGAATCCTTTTCCACATCCTACTGCACAATCACGACACAGCATCAACTCGGGAGAGAGCAACGAGACAGGAGGACTGTGAGACTGCAGCTTTATCTTCTTAGTAATCAACAACATATGTTACTCCACTGCACTGCAAGGACACAGAGAAAACAGTTGCTTTGCCATGGTCTAAGAAACTTTGGGGCTCAAAATACATAACACAGAACAGTTCAATGCATTTTCAAATTGAAGCTGTCTCAGATACTTCTGAAATAAAAATCTGTCTTGGAAAGGAATCTAGATCAGGTTTTTATCTACCAATATTCAAGTGGGAAACCTTCTGGTTTTAATGCTTACATTCTGCTCTTCATAAAACGTCAGGGGAAAAAACCAGACCAAACACTAAACACTACATTTGCTTTCGTGAGTGCTTATCATCAGCCCTGCCTACTGGCATCAAAAACTGCCATCATGCAAGATGTTCAACTGCAAAGGTGAGAAGCTTCAATGGACTCACAGTGAGGAAATCAGAGCAAGTCCACATAAACAGACTACCCCTCCAAACAAGCTGTCATTAACAAGTCTGTTCTGCTAAGCTACCTACCCACAACAAGGTAGAAAGCAACCAAAGGGTACTCAGAAAGGAAGACCTTTATGATCTTGACAAGAAAGCTGTTCTACTGTGAAACCACTGGTAAGAGAAAGAGGGAAGGGAAATAAATAAAAAGAAAAGGAAAAAAACCAAAAAGGCAAAAAATTAGTTCTGCTACAGTAGCAACAAGATAATGTTTGTTCAGGCAGGATGGGCTACCAGCCCAATATTTAACAAATCCTGGGTCTCCAAAAATGGTGGCTTTAAAACTGACCTTGAGAGGAAGGCTACAGTAATCCTGGAAGAATGGGAAGAAGATACCTCGTATCTGAGAAGGAGACTGCTTACTTCTTTACCAGGGGTGCTTCAGCACCCACATTCAGTAAGAGAACCAGTCTTATGGATTGAGCATTCGATGCTCAGTATCCTGACCAGGAAAGCTAAGCAAAAGAATTCAGCTCTCAGATATGTAAAGTTCTGCTTCAAAATGAAAATACAGAGGGAGTCATCCACATCTAGATCATTAATGCAGCTCTTAAGGAACATGATCTACACAAAATGAGTTAAAAATCAGTGTGACAGGTCACCTGCAAGAAAGGAAATTCAAAAGAGGTATTGAGGTAGCTTGAAAAGGCAGCTACAATAACCCACAAAAATGATCTGATAAGAGGAGATATTTAGTAATATAAACAAGAAAGGTTTTCAGGATAAATTAGATAAGGACTTTGTAGGCAATGAAGTAAGGATACTTAAAACATCCATTAAGAGTTCTGAATCTCATCAAGTACATGCCTCAAGCAGACTGCCTGAACAACCCTAAGCATTCAACCTCAAAGTGAGTCAGGAGAAAGAGTGGTGTGTATACTTGCTCTAGAATTTGGGATGGGTCCAACTAGCAAGAAAAAACATGGTTTCTTTTCAGGCATGTAACTGTCCAGATTTTGAGATTCAAAAATCCAAACCAAGCCCTCATTTTAGAAAGCAGGCTCCTTTGCTTTTTACAAACTCCTTTTCTCTCTTATTTTAATTTCAGATTTCTTCATCACTACTCCTTGCTATACTCTGCTTCTTTATTTTCTCAGGCACCTTTTGCATTTATATGGTTAATACAGAGGCCTGAACAATACAAGTACAGTATACCCTATTACGCCTATGTTCAGTGTCCTGTTCCTAAGCTACACCTGCTCTACAGAGCACCAAAAATAAATAAATTAGAACAATCAGTATTCACAAGAAAAGAAGGCTTTGAGACTTTACAGGACGAAGCGGTTCAGTGGTTCCAGGACAGAAAAGCAGCAGCCATGAGAAAGGCTCCAATCAGCCACTCATCTGTGGAGCAACAGGAGCAGAGAACAGAATGAACAGTCAGAAGGTGAGCAGCAAGTAAGCACAGACACCGTATGGAGATTTTTTAAACTTTTTTCTTTTTTAAAGCAGTAACAGAACAGTAGGCAATTTCTGATTTCCCTACAAAGCCTTAATCTACCACAGGATGCATGTGTAACACATTTCTAGGTGGGTACATTCTTTGCAAAGGGTAAACCACTTTGGAGCACCAAGCACCACAGTCTGGGATCTGTGTGCACGTGCAGCAGAATGCTCTGCTGAGCATAACTGCTTATCAAAAGCTAAACACTGCTGGAGCAGAGCTTCCTCCATGGAGGTATGAGATTTATAACCCCTTTTCTTAAACCACCAGTCAGGGCTTGGCAGGTAAGAAAAAGTGTCCGGCAATGAGAGGGGTTGAATAGTAATATGGAAGAGAAGAAAGATGTAAAAGGTCCAACTTTGCTCCACGGGTCGACACAGACAAGAAAAAAAAATTAATTCAAACCCCAGGTTTGTATGATGCTTTCTCAATCATGAAAGGATGAATCCCACACAAGTGTCTTCCCAGAGTACAGATACTGGAAGGTTTGGGTTTTTAATTCCTACCTCTTCAGTTTACTGACTTGTATCAATTTGCCAAAACTGAACTAGTATGTGGGCTCTTCCCGACCTCCTCTCTTCAGTTCTCTCTTCTTCTAACTACCTGCAGCTCTGCAGGCTTCTGAAAGAAACATGAACCTGATCTTCAATTACAATTAGTATTTTTAAATTACATGCAGAAAGATCAGCATGAATTATTGTTCCTAATTATCAATATAGCAAGTCTAATGGCACACAATGAGTGCATAATAAATTTTACATTATTACACCACACAATTTGACAATACTTTCTAGAAAGCTGTATACTCAATTCTGTGCCATGGTTCTAGCCACACAACACCACAGAGATTATGAGCAAATACTAACAGGCTTTCAATATGTATGCACACCTGCTACTACAGAACAAGCAATTGCAAAACTGTGTGTTTGGGCTCAGTCTTGAATTCATGAGCTATCAAGTGTCTTTAGCAGCCACTTAGACCATTGCACACAAAACTCCAATCCTTTCCATTATTAAGGGGTTGTGCTTTGTGGATCAGAGCAAAGGGATTTGGTTTCCAAATGCAGATGTTATGGCTCCCATGTAGGCAGGGTCACAGAAGAGGCACTGCCTCATTTCAAGAATGTTTGGTGGTAGTAAGCAGTCCTGTGGTTGGAGCACTGTGCCATTAGCAAGAACGGAAGGGTTCACTAACTGTACACCTACGACATTTCTGAGGCCAGTGGGATCAAGTAGAAGTAGGGTGACAATGCTACAGGAACTACACTTCCTATTTAAAAAAGAAACAAAGAAAGAAGTCACGGTACCACTGAGAAAAGAAACACAGCTATCAATTAACCCAGTACATCTCCAGACCATTCATTAAGTTTATAAACACATGTTCATTTTTATTGTATTTGTTTCAATATCTGAAATGCATTTGAGGTCATACATACAATTCAGATATAGCAGAGTAGATTTAGAACCTGTTCCCCATCTCTTTCACAATGATTTCTAACTCAGAGTTATGAAAATTGCTGCAGAGTAAAATTCTTCAGGTAGAGGCTGCTCAAAGGCAATTTTCTTTTAGATTTCATTAAAATCCAACCACTTAATATTAAATACAAGAGTGCAACCAAAAATATCCGCAGAAGGCAACAACAACAAATGCCTTTTCCCGATCCTGTGCATTCAATTATTGTTACATACCTGAACAAACTCTTGGTATTTACCCTGGCTCTGGGAGCAGGTTGAGCAAGCCACTAAAACTCCCTGGCATATAACTACGCCCCAGCTCCCAGTATCCAACACAGACTTTATCTCCCCACTCAATCTGGCCTAAAGAGAGCCCTGGGTAACTGCCCCAAGGTTACTGTCAGCAAAGATGAAGTATTTGCTTTGTTCTGATGGCAGGCTCTTCACAATCACCCCCCCAAAAAACAAACTGCCAGGAAGAAAAAGCTTACTCTGGATACAGGAAATGAGAACACTAGGCACAGGTAACTAACCCTCTAGACAGCTCTCCTAAGACAGAGACAAAAGTCTGGAACCCCTGTCAAGCATGGCTGCTGAAGATAAAGTGTGGGGACTGATATAGCTACAGTGTCAGCATTTCCCATCTATAAGAGAGTATTTAGTAAATTTATGAGATTTTCTAAGGTAAAAAGAAAATACGGGTATTACCAGCGTGTGCAGAGTCCGACAGCACAACCAGAAAGCCTCTCTAAAGTACAGAAAGTGCTCACAATGAGCCTAGGAAAATGAAGACTCCCTAGAGAAGTCCCGTGAAATGAAAGTACATACAAAAAACTCCGTGTAACATCAGTATCCCACCCTCTCACTCACCACACACCACCTTGCCTCATGGAGCATAACTACAGTGAGGACCACCATCTTCCCAGTTCCTCCAGGGAAGGATCTGCAAGCATGGATTTTATTTTAAACAATTTTAAGCTTTCCTTTTTCCTCAAAGTATCTCAGTAGTTACAAGCAATTTTAAGTGAGTTTGTTACTGTAAGCTGCCTGGTCCACCCTGCCACATCCATGGCACTCTGCATTTGATGAATAACCCTCAGCCTGGGCACACAGAGCAGCATACTTCCAAGCCTCTTCCCCTTTCTGTGCTGCCACTGCTGTGGAAATTTTTCACTCCCCTTCCACAAATTCATCTTCTTCACCTTAACGTACTTATTAAATGAGCAGGAAGCTCTTACAATATGGCCCAAACAAATCTGTTGGAAAAAAGCAGTTATTTGGGGTTTTCCTTAGTGGTTTCTTCACGTATCTTTCTCCATAATCTGCTCTGTGCAAAGGAAAAATAAAAAAGTTCAGACAATGAAAACCTGATTCCTCAGGAGGAAGGTTCTGCAGATACCCCCGGAGCTTAACAGGATAAACAGAAAAGCTCCCTGGTCCCAAACTGAAACAGAGATGAGTATGTGCATGGTTCACTGTTATTTTCTGCATCAAAACTGAGACCTTAACAAGTCTCACATCACCCAGTTAACCCAGCAGAACCACCCAGTTAACCCACCAGACACTCCTCAACTCAACAGCAAGTTATAGAAGCTGCAACACTTCTCCAACATATTGCTACAAAAACATGTAAACTTCACAGGCTACCCTAAAAGTTTGTCATCAGATTTATTTTTATCAACATCAGTTCTTTGATCTGAAGACAAAGGAAGCAAGGGTAGATCTCAATGATCTGGTAGGAAGCTTTCACCTGCCAGCAGGCAAACATCTGAAGTCTACATGAAGCCTTTAAATGAATTTTGAGGTCGCTTCCACAGTGCTGATACACACACTCTGATGCACACACACAGCAGGATTACATCACAATAAATGACTGAAATAATTAAATAGTGTTATTTTTGACATTGAATGCCCGTAAGGGGCTGAGTTAACATTCATGTATCCATGGCAGTTTCACAGCAGTGAAACTGGATCTCTTGCAACTTAAATGTAACCACCTCCCTGTTTCTGCTTTATGGCTTCTATGCGGGTAATTCCCAGAAAGTAAGATAGTAAAGTAGACACTATATTACACACTGCTGGAGAAACAGGTGATACTCCTTTCCACTTCATGCTGGGTATTTAGAGGTTCAGATTTTATCCACAGAGTATTTACTATCTGTCAAAATATGAATGGAAAAAAATTAATTTCTATAAGGAAAAGAAACACTTGTAGCTTACTCAAGCATTACAAAGTATTTGGGGCAGGTATCTCAGCAGTATCCAGATATTTTCTGAAACTATTAAAATATTTTATTGGACCAGTTTCAGCAAAGCCAGTATTCCAAAATGAAAGATTTCAGCTTTTAGCAAAAAACCTTAGTAAGTATTATGGCCTTTATTAGCACACAGTGAAATCATTCTCAAAATCAGAAGAAATGTTTGAAAATTCATCCACAATCAAGTTCTAATCTCTTTGTCCATATAAAACTAACCAACTTGGCTTTAAAATGCCATTCAATTTTTCTCTTGAGCTGGTAAATTTCTTCTTCTATGTCTACTCCATCCTTTGTGGAACATTACAAAGATACAACTATCACCCGCATTTAAGTCAGTTCAGTCTTTAATGAATTACAGTATCTGAAATGAAACTGCACAGTAGTAACTACTCCATCCTGTGCACTTATCAGAGACACAAACAACAAGTGCAGTGTCATCAGCATCTCTGGTGAAAAAATCCATTCCCCTTGTTTATCACAGCACAAAATTAAGAAGGAGCCTTGGAAGAATTCAGGGAACACAAATACTAATAGCAAAGAAAAAATCATAAAACCAGAAACTGGAATATTTCTTCTATTCTACAGCTCTGAATAAAGTGTAAGAAACCTTATGTACTTCCCCAAAGCATTTCTAAAAGTCTCACAATAGAATTAGACACTGAGTAACAGGAATTGGTTGTTTAATTTTTAATGTCAAGTTATTCACTGAGACAGTCCCTTAAAACCAAGGACTCTTTATTGTTAAACACAGCTGATTTATCAAATCAATTCTCTAATTGTCACCATTTCAAATTAACACTAAAATCTTTGTCTCTGCCTTTCTGAAAGGGTACAGAGCAGCTATTTTCTTATATGGTTATCATCCAAATTTTGAAAAACTGGTGCTTACTAGAGATAAATAAAATTAATTCTTGGTGAAAAACAACTTATTCAAGAAAAAGAATTATAAGTAAAGTAATAAAATAGCATATTCAGGAGCAACATAAAATGTACACTGCAAGCAGCAGGCCTGTAGTGCTTCTTTCTTCTGCACTAAAGTATTCTGCAGCTTGACACAAAATATTTCTGATTACTTGTTTGTATTTGCAGTATGTTCTATAAGAGGAAGGAATGGTAGGTAAGATTGGTCTCAGATTGGACAGATGTTTCTTCATCTTCTGGCACCACCCCTTCATCAAATTATTTTTTACTATACAATTATTATTTTTGGATATACAATTTCATATTCTTCAAGAAATGATGAAGTGAAAAAAAGATAATTTGACTGGCAGCCACCTGATTATTTTACAGTTCTCATAAGATTAGCTATGAAAACATCCTATCAAAGCCTGAAGTGCAGGCATGATATTAACTATAAATTTTGCCAAAAAGGTAAATATGCCCTACACAAGTGAAGAGTAATGCCACTGCTATAAACTACCTGATGTTTCTTCAGGTTTTCATTTTCCAGCTCTTGTGTACATCTGCTGGCATATAAGAGGGGCAATCCATATTGTATGGATACAACACTGCAATGGGCCTCACTCAAAGCCACTCCAGCAAGCAGGAAAAAGGAAAGATCCCTATCAGCTTTATGTGAGACCTTCAATCTTAAAAATGAAAAATCAGTTTGCAGCACGTTCATAGATGTTTGCTTTCAGTCCTTTCTTCCTAGAAAATATATGACTCAGGCTTTACAACATGAAACACCTTATATCTTATCCTCCAAGTTCTCAGCTGCCTCAGAACAAGAAAAAATTTCATGTTTCAGAAGTATCAAAAAATTATGTTTTTGTCAAAGTTTAATGATAATTCAATTTCCTCCATATGATTAATATATTCTAGAATTCATTATAAGAGTTGCATTTACATTTTATCACAATTTATATTCAAACGCAAAGAGCAACAGAAGCCATACTTGTAAATGCAAAGTAATCCAAATACCTGCTCAAGATTACATGTGGGGGAAAAAAAGTGCTGATTAGATCTTTTAGTAAAAAAAAGACTTTATGTGATAGAAATACCGTCCTGAGATGGAAGAGCCTTTCTCACCATACCACTTGCAAAGCAAATAACAAACATCTTTGGAAAACAGATCCTTCCACCTCACTGTGAAATGCATTTTAAATAAGAAATAAAAACTACAGCTGCAGAAGCACTGGGCAGAGGATGAACTTTAGCTAAATGTAGTCATAAATGTAGAAAGTCGCTTTTCATGAACAATAATTAGTACTCCTGCTGAGGTAAATACACATAATTGTTTGTTTATTTTGCAAGGACAAACATTCACGCACATTACTGGCAACTAAGTACGGGTCTGTCCTCTGATTTCCAGATGCTGATGAGAGCACTCCATGTACCTAGCTGCCACATCACTCCTGCTGTAAAAAGCCTTAGGTTAACATCTACCACCTTTTCAAAACAGCCAGCCTCAACTCCAAATGTTAAATTACTCATCGAGCAAATGCTGAGAGAAAGTTACATGATGGCAGCCACGTGAACGATGTTCACACTCCTGAGAAGAGCTCAGATTTATGTGAACACAAACTGTCACACATACTTAGGTTTTCCAGGCCTTCCATAGAAGTTGGTGTGAAGCCCCTCATCCTCATCTTTAGCAACATACAACAGTTGCATCTTCTTATGCTTGTTTTACACAACATGCAGTCAGCTCCAGTATAGAAGCTGTCACCTCTGCCAGACTGCACTTTATCCAAGATGCTGCTGGAAGTCTGGGCAACACAGCAGTGGGGAGCAAAGCCCACATTTTAGCTATATCAAATGACATTTTAGCATGTGCTCACAGCCAGTGCATCATTAAACACCTGTAACTATCAAAGTGAGGACACCACAGTGTTATTAGCATGTCTGAGAAAATACAGAAAGGGACAACTTTAGAAAAGGGACATTCATTCAGCCAATGGCTTATTCAACTCCTTGAGCTCTTTGCTGGGGAATCTGGCCCCTTGACAACATAATATTAAGAACTGAAGTCACCGAAGGCAGCAGATGTCAAAGCTACCACCAGACATGGAAATTCATAAGCCTCTTTCTCCCTCCATATGACCTGAACTTTCCAGATGGGGTAGTATTTTATATACAAGGTTTTGGTCTGTCTTCTGCAATTATTCTTTTATGGAGGAAGTTTTATTTTTCCTGTTAATCCTACCACTTATGAAAGCAGCTGCCTCTGCTACCACAGCAAGTACTGTTCTATTGCAGGATCCATCCTAGCATCTGGGAATCAGTCAAGCTTGATGAAAAGCTCCCAGTTCCAACAGCAATACTACAAAAATACCCCACTGACAGCTACCCAACACTGGGACTTCTTGCAAAGCTATGATGTGTTCACTGACAGTCAATCACCTTTTTGTGCAATTACTGTATAGGCAAATGGTCTTTTTTCCCCTCCTTCAAATTCTAGTAGCTTCAATGCAATACAATTATCAAACTCTACTTCCAGGTAAGAGAGGCTTCAGATTTACTTTTTGTATCTCTTCCTATCCACAGTTCCACCCTTTCTAGGCCACCACCATGTTTGGACACTCATTTCATTTGCATCAATGCTTGGTGAGCCTCAGGAGAAGCAAGATTGCTGATATCAGCCAGAGTTACACAGGTGGATACACCATGTCAGCACTTACCATAGACAAGTGAACACACAGTGCCTCGTACAAACTGCAACCTCACCTGATTTTGAAGTATTTTACTACAAATACCATGCAAAAATTAAAATAAATCAGTGGATGTTGTCAAAACTAGATTAAGAGATTCAGTTTAAATACTGGCTCTTCAGCATCAGAGTAAACTTTGTTTTAGTAACTAAAGATCTACCTGACTTACCCCTTGAAAGAGTGCAGTTCAACTGCAGGTAGATTAAGGGAGAAACAAGTTGGGGGAAAGGAGAGAGGAACATCCTCCCCTCCAAGAAAAAAAAAAAAAGAAAACAAAAAAGGAAGAGAAGTCTCACCAAATGTGTGACCCTCTGGACTTCCTGAACTTCTATGAACAGCTCAAAATGCCCCAGAAGACTTAAGTGTATTTTCAGAATCTCTCTCTGGGACCAGAGGTGCTGGTCCCAACATCATAGCTGAAGACACTATGGGACTGCAGAAATGCAATAAAGTTTGCCAAGTTGTCACAGGTGAATATTTGGCAGTTCAAGATTGGTGGATGTGGGGTTCTTTTTCCTCCTCTCTTGACATTACTAAGGGAAATCGAGTCCATTCCATTTGACAGTCTGAATCTGGCTAATTGTAGTAAATTTGGATTTTTGCTTGCAGACCAGAGATGTCAGGAAAGTCAACCAAACTACCTGCAAGGGATCACAGCAGACAAAACCGAGAGGCAGGGAGACAGCCTCGCAAGGAAGGTCAAAAGCCCCCCCTTCTCAGCGCACTTGCAGAGAAGGTAACAGCACTTCAGGTTGCTTGGACAATGTGCTTGTAGAAAAAGCTGACGGAGAGCATTTACAAATCTGCAGTTTAAAATCAACATCCATTTCCAGCTGTGAGCCACAGAAAATGTGAACACTCTGTTTAGTAGTATTGCTATGGACTGCAGATCACAGTCTCATTGCAGAGGACACCTGTAGGGCCTGGCTTGACTTATGAAAGACCCCAGAGCAGTGCTTCCAAGCTAGCCCAATTCTTCACAGGTCTTTGATCTATAAATGTAAAACCCACGAAGCAGCTGATGCACACCCAGCACCACCTTGGAGTTGAATACTTTGTCCAACAGCCACAACTCTCCCAGATTATATACACTGATACTTTTTCAAGTAATTGGTAACATCTCACTTGGTCACTAAGATGTAGATGGAAAAAACACCCCAAAACACACCACTGTTCACTGAATTGTTTCATTAAAATATGGTTATTCATTAGTACTATGAGCAAAGAAAGTAACTACAGAATTGCTCAGAAATGCCTCCAGAGTGCCTCAACAGTGTTTCGCAGATTCACAGAACAGGTAAGGCTGGATGGGACCACAACTGATCCAACCTCCCCGCTTAAGCAGGGTTATCCTAGAGCACATGGCACAGGATTGCATCCAGATGGTTCTTGAGTATCTCCAGTGAGGGAGACTCCATAATCACTCTGGGCAACCTGCTCCAGTTAGCAGCCACCCAATTGACAGAGAAGTACTTCATCATGTTCAGGTGGAAATTCCTGTGCATCACTTTCTCCCCATTGTTGTCTCTTGTCCTACTTCCTTATGCTAAGCTGAGCTTTTTACCAAAGGCTGACCAAAAAAAAAAATAAAAAAATCAATTGATAAGTGTTTGCTCCCACTTTTCAGATACCCAGCACAGCTCTGAGAAACAACCACATCCCTACCAGCCCTCCACTGATGATGTGAATGATTAACCCATCCCGTGGAAAGTGGCAGAGCAGCAGCACTGCAGCAGCCAGACCACCTAAAGCCTGTGCCTCATACGCCTCCCCACACACAGCTGTTTGCAGCATCGAGTTTGTTATCTGTGCTGCAACAGCCTCTGCCCAGCAATCACCCGCTTCCGTTTAAACTAATAACAGAATATTAGTTTATCAATCAACTTTTCTTTATTCCTGCAGCACACATTGAATGCCCAAAGAAATCTACTTTTACATGGCATGTTATGCTTCATTTCATATGCCAAGAAATACAGTCAATTTTTAAAGCAACACATTTCAGCGCACATTTCTAGGCCTGCATGAAGGCAAAAGCTGGACACTGTTTGCATCATCTTACTGAGAGAGTAATTCCAACATAAGCTTGTGTTTAGTCCTTTATTTCCCAGGTGCTTTCAGAGAGTTTATAATCACCTTTTGGCTGAGTGCTTTTCTGGTGAGGTTTTGTAGATTATCATCCTTTAGGCTCTGGAAGGAGTGCCTTGCACACACCAAACCACAGAGTTCAGCCTTCACATAAGAACTGTGATCCGTGCATGGTGTCACTGCTTCAACTCCCTACTGATTTTCCCAGTGTCTCATACAGGTGACGTAACATTGCCACATCCTGTATTCACAAAGCGGGTCAAGTTCAACCTGCTGTCATGCAGCAGTGGAACATTAAAATGAAGCACGAGCAACCTTATGTCATACCACACCAGTTTGTACTCAAATCAGCTGCTTGTGTGACACTATGTGCAGAGCCTCAGATGTGTGTCCTGGAAGTCTTGGCAAATGCATTTAATGGCAAATGCGCCATTAAATGGGCGTGTGCTCAATCTGTATTGCTGTAACTTTGAAAAAAAGGAAGAAGTAATGAATACTGCTATAGAATTAAATATATGATTATTTTTAAAATTCAGTATTTCAGCATAAAGTACTCTTCTCTGCGAAGAAGTCTCAGAACTGCTGCTTGGGACTCAAACAGCAACGCATAGACCACGTAGGCAGGACTGTATCTTCTCTGACATGCTGTGGGCTGTGGCACCTAAGGGCTGATAATCCACTCCAGGGATGCATAAGATGACTTATGAACTTTCATTTTGGGGAACTATTTCCCGTAAGTTTTTCTGGTGTAACATGATGCACGGTACAGGAAAAGCTAAAAAGTTGAGATTAAAAAAACCCCAGCAATATCACAATGGTACGCCTGCACCACGTCGTCTCATAAATTACAGTTTTGCGGTATGTGGTTTTGTTACCTCATACTAGGCATCGTGATAATTATGAGAACCACACCTTTCATCTTGCTGACCTATAACGCTACATTAATGTAACGTTACACTTGCAATTTAAGCTTCAGTGATTTTTTTTCAGGTATTCAGGCAGGCTTATTAAAACTTTAATAAACTGCAATGCATGCTAGTTTCATCGTTCTGTAGCAGCACTGTTTCTTCATACTTCTAGTGAAACACTGAGTCCCTAGGTACTTAAAACTTCTGGATTTTTTCCCCTAGTTTAAAAACTTGGTCTGCTTCGAAGAACTAGCTCGTTTTTTGATCGTTTAAAGCGCTGTTTTATTAGCAGAAAGAGAAAGTCGGGAAGATGCAGCTGGGAAGCAGGCAGCGCGGCAGCAGCC
>JAHLSL010000044.1:11491172-11531451 GCA_025920805.1 Petroica traversi | reverse complement strand
GGGGTAGCGGGGGCTCCCCGGCGCCGGGTGGGCAGCGGCCCCGCTTCCCCCTGGGCTGCCGGTCACAGATCCCCGTGCCAGACCCTTCCCGTCTTCGCCTCCCGCGGAGCCGGGTCAGGGGTGTGAGGCTGCGGCCCTGGGGAGAAAAGTTTAAGCGGGAGTCGCGCAGACATCGCTCCCAAATCCTATTTTGACTTTGTCTCCAGAAAGCTGTTCAGCAGAGAGGCTGACTGATTAATTGATTTTAATGAAGGTCTCCCTAGGCTCAAATTCGCAGACAGCTTTATTTAAAATTAAAAGAAAAAAAACCACGGATCTCTTGTCAGGAAGGCTCTCCTCCCCCCCTCCCCCCACTTCTAATTTAATCTTTTTTCTATAATTATTACATTCTACAATATTGTTCATAATTTTGAGCAAAAGTGCAGCTAAAAAAAGCCTCAGAACTGCATGAGACTCTGAATTGTATGGACATAAGTGGTTCCACTGATCCTGCTGACAGATTACAGTCCCAAGCTGTTACCTCTGTAAAATAAAGCGTGTACACAAGAATAAGCCTAGCCCTTGCATATCTTTTTACCTGTATTGCAGGTAAGGATGTTCCTAGCTTTGCCATGGGAGCCAAAGAATAGCAAATGCAAAAATGCTAGTTAGTTAGAAAGGTTAGTGAATGAAAAAATGAATTTTCCCGTTTCCTTAAAGGATGAAAATTCTTGGAGCTAGTTGCTGGTGTCCTGATATCAGAGAACCCATCATTTGTGTTGAGAAAACAAGCTTTATCTTGCAGTTTATTTTAGTCATTTTCTTACGTCTTCACTTTAATATTTTTCTGATGTTTTCCCCTCATCCACTTGTATTTTTCTTGATGTATAAACCCACTCCTTTTAGTTTACATCAAAGCATACAAAGCAAAGACAAAACCTTTCCAGAAAAATACCATGTGGAGAGAACCCTTCTCTTTCTTCAACACTCCACCAAAGCTGGAGTTTGTAAATAGAGTTTGCATAACCATGAGATGCTGAAACATAGAACTATAACAATATTGTAGAGTTTACACTTAAAAAAATAATAGTAACATGGACACATGAAAGTCCACAGTATGTTTTCAAGGTTCACTGCAGTTAATTTATAGATTAAAAGGTTGGGCAACTGCTGCTTTTAGGTATTTCATGGAAATGAATAATTATTTTGAATAATACAGGGGCACATCGGTTGTTTGGTCCACCTCATTCAAGCATAGCTACTCCATATTTTTCTATTCTTCTAATTTCTCCACTGCCTTTCTGGTGTTATCAAAAGAACTTGCTCACTGAGTTGACTCAGTGAAGGAGATGTTCCTGCCTAAGACAATAATTGTGAAAACTCTTGCCATTCAAGCTGCTGTCATGAATAATACCACAAAATCCGGTTCGTGCAAGTGCCCCCGTGACCAAGACATAAACCAATAAATAGTGAATGTGGAAGAAGAGTGAAAAGGGAAGATAGGGATCTTCCCCAATAAATTGCAGTTTTAGAGACTAATTTGTAGAGTCAAACACATAGGCCTTTTTAAACAAATGAGTAAAAATTGTCTTGGTGTCAGCATAATTCAAATAGAAATTTTCTAAGGCATTAAGATTAATCAGAGTACTAAATATAAGAATTTCACGTGGCTAATCTATCAAGGTCAACAGATATGTGATTTAGTCTATTATGAAACAAATCTGTCGTGGACAGTGGGTTGCTATCAATAACTTTTAATAGCTATTAACAAAGAGCACTGGTCACCTACAAAGGAATCAAAGTATGTTTGTAGCTGACAAGTAATAAACATTATGGTTTACCACCTGCTAGCAACATACAATGTAATGATTGCTTTCTGATGTGTGAACTTGTCTAGTTAGCTGCAGGTCTCTTTTCATTAATTGTTTGCTAAACTCTCAGGATTTTTGTGACCCTTTGAGGTAGAGAGAGAACTTAACTCTTGCAGCAGTCAAGAATAGATGGAAAGCCAGGAATTACTGGTGTCCCATAGGGATTCCATTTAGTATCTTTTTGATGAAATCACTCCTATTCCATAGGGCCTGTTTTTGTACATATACAGCTTTGATGGCTTCAGGTAAAGTTAGGATAGTTATACCACTTCATGTGTTCTTTCCTATGATTTAAAAATTTGGAATACTCTCCTTATTCTTCCACAGAGGAAGGGATTTCTCCCCAACATAGTTAAGTAAGTTCTTCCCCTGGTTTTGACATTCAGGCTCATGACAGATAGGCATGAACAGACCCAGTGAAGAACAACCCCAAAATTAACTCTTCCCATCCCTGATTCGCTGTCGTCATCTTACCATCTGTGTATTACAGACAAAATACATGATGTTCTGATAATAAGTGGTGCTTGTAGAAAGAATACCCACTGTTCCTCATGTACTTGTTTTCTTTAGTACCTGGGAGGTGAAGTAATTTTACTAAACTTCTTATCAGTATTTTATCTGATCCAGTATGTTTTGAAGTTCTTTGTTATGAACGATCTCAGTGTGGCAAGGTTTGTTTGTCATGGATCAGTGTTGGGGCTGGCACTGTCTGACATCTTTGTTGGCAACATGGGCAGTGGGATTGAGGGCACCTTCAGCAAGTTTGCCACGCTGAAGGGAAAGCTCATCATCCAGAGGGACCTTGACAGGCTTGAGTGGTGGGCCTGTGCCCTCCTCAGGGAGTTCAACAAGGCCAAGTGCAAGGTTCTGCGTATGGATCAGGGAAATGCCAAGCACAAATCCCGTCTGGGCAGAGACTGAATTGTGAACAGATCTGCAGAGGACTTGAGAGTGTTGCTGGATGAGAATTGTGACATGACCTGGCAATGTGCACTTCAGCCCAGAAAGCCAAATAGGTGCTGGGCTGCACCCTGTGTGGCCAGCAGGTCAGGGGAGGTGATTCTCCTCTTCCACTCTGCTCTCCTGTGACCTCACCCAGAGGGCTGCATCCGGCTCTGGAATCTGCAACAGAAGGATGTGAACCTGTTGGAACTAGTGGAGACAAAGACCACAAAGATGGTCAGAGGGCTGGAGCAGCTCTCCTATGAAGACAAGTTCAGAAGTTGGGGCAGTTGAGCCTGGAAGAGAGAAGGCTTTGGGAACACCTTCCAGAGCCTAAAAGGGGCCTAGAGGAAGGATGGAGAGGGGCTTTTGACAAGGGCATGTAGTAATAGGGTAAGGGGTGATGGCTTTAAACTGAAGAGGATACTTTTAGATTAGATATTAGGAAGGAATTCTTTACTCTGAGGGTGGTGAGACACTGACACAGGTTGCCCAGAGAAACTGTTGGGATGCCCCGTCCCTGGAAATGTTCAAGAACAGGTTGGGTGGGGCTTTGAGCAACCAGGTCTAGTGGAAGGTGTCCCAGTCCATTTCAGGGGGAGATCTTTTAGGTCCCTTTCAACCCAGACTGTTCTATCATTCTGTGAGTATTTTCTTCTTCAAGCTTTACTAGGATAGAGAATTTGTGTATCTGCATGACAGAATTTGTGTATCTGCAAAGTGCTTAGAAGTTTCCATGTAATTTTGTTCTGTTGGAGAAATAAATGGAAATTAGGCCTAAATTATTTGTCAAGATGGAGCGAATTGCTGAGTAGATCCATTTCAGAGGTGTTAATAACCTACTGTAAAGGATACTTCTTATAAATGGAGCTGAGAAAAAGCTCAAACAGCTGGTGGGACCCTTTTTTATTTGTTTTTGAAGAAGTTATTTTGAAGACATCCTAAGACCCTTTGTTTAACAATCATTCCATCTTGGGCAGAGTCTTTAGGCACAACTGAGAGCAGGACTGCCTGTGAGAAGGCTGTGCTGCTGCTCAGACCTCCTATACAAGGCTGAGGGGCTGAGTAACTGAGTAGATTTCTGGATCATCTGATTACCTGCTCTAAAACGCATATATTAGGACTGCATCTTTTTTTCACTAACTTGATATCTTTGTTCCTCAGTTTAAGTCTGTTTTATAGAGTAAGGAACATATTTAGAATAATTTTAATCAGTTCTACCTTAAACTGGTGTTTTATGCTCTTGGACCCCTTATCTCCCTGAATAGTGTGACTCTTAGATCCTTTTCAATGCCTTTTGACTGCTGCTCTTTCTAATGAATAATTCTAACCAGTAACTTAGCAGTTAGATTGTGGTAATCAATGGCTGTAACTGTTGGGCCTTACTGTGCATAGGTTACTACCAGCCACTCATACTGTTCTGGATTCCCAAAAGCCAAATATTCCATCCTAGTGCTTTCTGGAGGCTTGAGGTCTGAATCTGAAACACTTGATAGTTGCTACACTTGGTGCTTTGAGGGTGATAAGATTTTTATTGAAGACACCAGCCCCCAGTCAAATAGTAAGGAAAACCCATTACTTTCTTTAGAGTCTCATTTAAAGCACAGTTTAAGTTTTCTGCTGTATTTATAATAGTTGACAACACAAATCTGTCAAATTTAAAAATTACTCTTTTAAAACTGCATGTTCTGACTGTTGCACTACCAAAGTCATACTTGAAAATATCCCTTTAGAGAAAAAATAAACAAAGGGTAATAGGATATTACAAAGAAATTATTGGCCTCACCTTCCCTAAAAAAAATTACTGATTCATTCTTCAATAACATTTTAAATAATTCTTTTTCTGCTTGCCTCTGCGTACTGGCCATTATAAGAAATGTCACATAGTTTCTGAAGATTTCGTAACAGAGACATATCACTGCTGCAAAATAATTACACAAGTAAACCATATTTATGCAGTTTGTGTCACGAGAATCCTATTTTTAATTTATACTGCTGAATTAGTTTTCTCTTGGCAGTGTACTGTATAGCTTCAGGGTGCAATGGAAAAACAAAATGTTAAGCTGGGAAAACACTGTATTCCCCACTAGTTCCAGATGCCCCAAAACAATAGATAGAAATCCTGCTTAGTTGAACTTTCTGAGAGACTTCACATTTTCAGAGGACAAAGCTTCAGATAAACAGGACATCAAACTGCCTCTGTATTTCCAGTTACCTGTAGCCTATAAAAAAGAAAATTTTCTTGTTTTGACTACTTCAGAAAATTTGAAGTAACATGATGTTATAGGATAAATTACTATTACAGTGTTAGTTTGCCCTGGAATTATAAAAGCAAGCTATTTCAATGGTTTCTTTTAAGAGCCCACAATTACATAGGTATTGAATAACGTACTATTCTTACTATGGATTATAGTGGAATAATTTGGCAAAATCTTTTATGTTGTTGCACTCAGACAATTGGGGATAACTAACATGTCCATTTTAAAATAACTGGCTCGAAAACTCATGCAATTTTATAAGTATATCTTAATGAAAGGCAAACTTTTTCTCTACTGAAGATTAGTGTATAGAGTGAAGCTTTCATTTTAATAGCTTTTACAAACTCAAAATTGCAGAAATCTTTAATCTTTAAATTTTTGATTTTTCCACTTTTACTTCATAAATTGAGTCCTCAAATTGTAACCAGTTTCATGGCATCTGCTGACATAATGACTTGGAAAGTCAATTTTAAAAGACAAATTCTTTTCAAACTATACTGAGATAAATTGACATTTTCTCAAAAAAACTTCTTAAATTATAATGAACATTTCTTGGTGTTCTTTCTTTGAGTAGAAGTGTCATCACAAATGGCAGGGCATCAAACTCTCTTATTCTCTGACCCCAAAGATCATTTACGATGCTGTAGTTACAGGGTGATTTAAAGCAATTATAAGGCTCCAACTTGCATCAGTGATCTGGAGTCCACTGGGACACAAATCCCAAGTGGTTTTGTGCTAAGTCATGTTTTCCTTCCTGTTCACCTAGTCCTCTGCCCCAAATCAAAGTTTACTTAAGAAAATTGAAGTCCTTCATTTCTGGATTTCCCAGTCACAGGGAGCTGTGTATTTTAGAGCCTGCAAATTCAGAACAGACTCTCTTCTGTTTAGCCTGAATATTCCCCATTTAAAAATTCTTCACTGAGCCAGGAATACTGGTGACAGGGAGAATTCTGCACTGAGGCATGGATGCCAGCAAAAATCCACTTGCTAAATCTCATGTAGGAAGGTCGGAGAATCCCTGGTGTTCAAACAGTCAATTACTCAGGGAATTCTCCCTCTTCTTAAAAGACATGACCTTTCTCATTCTTAAGAGTTAGGTGGGGGAAATGAAGGCATAAAGTTAACATAGAGCACTGGGGTGGATGGCTGTCTCTATGGAAAGGGAATCAGGTAACTTTGTTAACAGGAGGTTTGGCAATTGTTGGCTGTGGAGCCTGACATAATTGGAAAGGAGATCCAGAGTTCAGAGTAGGATTCACTTGCAAATGAAAGAAATGCCCATCTTAGTAAACTTCTCAAATGATTTTCTGTACTGACTGAACTGTCAGAAGCTGAGCTGCAAGAATATTGCTTATCAGTTCCTATCACCACCAAGAGTGGTTTGTCAAATAGACAGGTATTTCTTGTGGCTGCTTAAATCCGAGACACAGGTAATGTGCCTGTTATCATCACATGGATTGTGAGGAGTGAATATGGACACTTCAATTCTGAACCAAAGAACAAAAACCCATCAACTAGTGAAAGTTTAGGTAGTTCTCCGGGAGCAGCTGAGTGAGGACTTTATAAAAAGATTCTTTGCCCTTTCCTGGAAAAATTGCTACCCATGGTTTATGTAGAATCACCTGTTCAAATCCACAAATACATTGTATCATAGAAAGTAGATATGGAACAGGAATTAAAGAAACAGAATCTTTGGAAAATTAAAATGGAATTCTAAAATTTTGCCGTGCCAAAAATCCAGAATGAGGAAATCAGGTGAATAGTACAGTGCTAGAAAAAATAAAAAGCAATGGGGAGAAAATATTTGAATTGTTAGAGAAACATGGGAAAGATGATCAAGAGCGGGGCTCTTACACCTTCACAGACAGTATTTGCTGTCTGCTGTCCTAGGCAAGGGATGCAATTCCATATCATGTAATAAATGAATGCCCACTGAAGAAAAGTACCAAGTGGATCCAAAGGCTCCATTGTTTCCTTCAGAGGAATGAACAGTTGGGAAGGCTTCAAGGACTCTTCTGATACCTTTCGATGTGTATTACATCATAAATCTTCTGTTAAAAAAAAAAAAAGTAAGAACAAAAACTTGTCATGTTCCTGCAACATTTATCCTTTCCCTCATCTTGATAACAATGTATAAGAGTTGGAAGCTGTGAGATACATAATTACTTGAACCCCACGCTCATTTTGTGTACATTCTGACTTCTGTGCTGACTTCAGTGTGATCTTAGGTATTCAGCACTTTGCAGAATTTTGTCTGTAAACAGCTGCAGAAGCTCCTGCTTTACATAAACAAAAAACTACTCATCATAGTTGCAGAAAGTCACTGGTCTCTTTCTAAACAAACAAACAAAAATGCTGGTGCATAATGCAGTATTTGGAAACAAACTTGGACATTACTCACGCCTCAGAACATCTTCTCATTTAGAGATTTCATATGAAACACAAACCTTTCAAAAAGTATCAAAGGACACAGTGAAGCAAGAATGCTTATCCCTAATTTTATCCTCAATATGGACCAAACAGAACAGATATTATTTGCAAGAGCCCACTCAGTTTTTTATGCTCGTTTGGAGTTCAGATTATTTGTGCTTAATTAATTGCTTGTACAAATTCCATCTTCTAGTATATAATTTGAACACCCATACCAAACATTCTACCAGAAATAAAAAAAAGTGGGGAGCTTCATAAACAGAAAACTTGATTAGCTCCTTCCTGAAAGAGAACTACCAATGCATACAGGTGATTAGTTTTTTATTCTACAACCATTTTTACTACTTTTTTTTTAAATATAGTTTTGGGGTATACAAATGTGACTGTAGAAGAGTAAAATGTAGAAGAGTAGGCTTCTTTTGTGTTTAATAGATGTGATTCCTTTTGATGATAGCAAAATTGTATTCAAGGACTGTAAGTAAGTTCACACTTTGTCTTCATCTTATTTCTATAACATATTTCCAGTTTAGCTGTAGCTTGAGATGCTGCATTTTCATATTGTGTTGTCTTGGAAGTTTATATAAAATCATCTCTTAAATTGTATACCTGAGATGATTCTTTGATATACAAAAATATAAAAAATATAATTTAATTTAAAACTCTTACTACAATATTTTCATTCTATCACCTCATTGGATCAATAATCAGATGATCCTGGATGGCCTTTTGTTTTGATAATTGCTTTGTCCTTTGAGCATCATCACAATATTGTTTATACGCATACAAGAATAATTAAATCTTTAAACTCGGTATATTCTGTAGATTTAAAAGACTCTTTCAATTGAAGTAAACTATTACAGAGCCATAAAAGCTGTTGGAGCTTTTGTTTGGGGTAGGATTTCAGAGAAAAGACTAGATCAAACTATGCAGTGTGTAACTGGCCATACCCCAACCTCCACTCCACAGATTCCCACTGGGGATACAGGGCTTGATCATAGAAAGCAGGTGGATTCATTGCCTCAATTGCTTGACTAACCCCAGCTGAAGTTAGAGGCGTTCCTCACCTATGTGGTTTACACAAAATTCACAGCTGCTTTGCAGTGCCAATGTTCTCTGGGTACACTTCTGTTGGATCTGCAGTGTCAGACTTCACAAGATTGGCAGTGGGGAAGTTATGATTCACTTTGTTTTGGTTTTGTTCTGATTTCCTTCTGTTTCTGCTGTCTGGGAAAGCAAGAGCCAAATTCTTTTTCCTCCTTTCTCCAGGATGTTGGTTTGTTTCATAAACATATTCAAAGGACTATTAGTACTCAGGCAATATCCTCCATTCTGCACTGAGTGTCTTGTGCACCTTTGATCTTGCACAACAGTGTTGATAATGGCTCTACTTTACACTTGAGAGCATGATTTCCTTGGTGAAATGAGCCTTGAGAAGGGTCTGCATGCCATATTCTCCCACCTCCCAGCAATGCATCTGGGAGGAAAAAAGTGAGAGAAAGAGAAAATCCCTGGAGAACCACAGGAGGCTAGTGTAGGTGGTCATATTTCTCTGTCTGCTGCAAATGGATTGCCTTAATTGGCCAGGATAAGTCTAGCCCAGAAACAAGCTCAGTTTATTGGTCTACAAGAAATGCAGACTGTTTGGTAAAGTGAAAGAAATTGGCTTATATTTTATCTGGCACTGTTGAAGTTCCAGAGGGAAGCATTTGACATGGTACTGAGTTTTAAGGACCTAAGTGAATCTAAAGACTAATTATCCCTGAAAACAACTGTTAGTATTGATTTAAGCCTGTTACCAGGTCCCTTCTTCATTTTACCAAGTAGGCTTGTGAAGGCTGTTTTCAGGTGAGAAGACTGTTTCATAGAGAGCACCAGGCTAAATCTGTTTCTGGAGCCATAAGGTCAGACTGATGCTTCTCATGCTTAACTTTCTGCTCTCACCACAGCATCTGCATAATCATAACCAGCAGATTTAATTTGGCTGGACAGGGTAAGTAAGTCAAAACCATCATTGCTCAAGGAAATTGGTTGAATATCCTTCACTGCAGGGAAGCTGCCTCTACTTCATGGGTGATGCTACTCCATTCTGTCAGAACTGTTCATTTGCAGGGGGGGGAGTAGAAGTGCAAAGAGGGTCACATCCCCATTTTTTCACTGGAATAATAGAAGTTTTGGGGGCACTTCTAATTCCTTTTAATTTTTGAGATTCACCTCCTTTTTTAATTGTGGCAGTGTTTGGGAGGTGTTGGGTCCCACAGTGGCAGTAGTTGTCAGTGCTTTATTAAGAATCATAAACTGTCCTCTTGACTTGAAGCACACAATTTCCTTACTGCCTACAGATAATCCATTGTTAATTATTACCCAATTCTCTTGTTATTGCCAGATGTTACCTGGTGTTATTTCATTTCTGTTTTGGGGCTGTATGGGGACAGTTAACACACCGTCTTTTGGCCAGAGTCCTCCCTGACCCACATAATTTTGTTTGTTGTTAGAATAAAAACACTCTAGCATCTCCTCCTGGGAGTGGGTTAAGATCTGTGCTGCTGGTATTAAGCCTCTCACTGCCTCGGATCACAAAATTACTTTGTCTAATTTGCTACTCAAATAGGATGAGGTACCCTTTGGAGGGTAGTTTTGCCTGGCTGAGCATTTCCAGTGGCCAGATCCTTACTGAGATCCTGCTGGTTTCCCTTGTTTAATGTGTATAAGTAATCATTTGAGAGTACAGTGAGTACAAGTTCAGTGTAATTTTTATCTCTTTTCCACACTCGGTGACCAAGCTGGCTTTATTAGTAGCAGGAGAAAGTGGTTATAATGGACAGTGGCCAGCAGCTGGATAAGCAAGAGCAAGGTGGTACAGCAACTGGAAGAGATAATTATGGTTTCTGTCTGATTGATTTCAGAAGGTTTTGGACACCTAGCTGCTGGAGTCTCTCTTGACACCAGGTAGAGAAGTTGCCTGTTTAAGGATGGCAAGGCTGTACTTTTTTGGGGGGGTGATCAATCTCATTCAGTTATGACACATGAGGCCATGGGACAGAGAACACAGAGCAATGGGGAGCAGACAACTAGTACAAAGTAGATTTTGAAGGTGTCAGAAATTAGAAGAACTGTGCAGTTCTGTAATCTGTTATTCACTCTAGTCATTTTATGTAGACTACTCTGTTGGAAAACTTAATGTCTAACAATTTGGAGCCACTGGAGAAAAAAACTGATATTTTGCTTATTAAGATGCATTTCTTTCCCAGCTATGTTGTAAGTCTACCTTATGGTCAGTATTGTCTGCCTTCTGGTTTCTGGAGTAATTTTTACCTCTTAGTTGTGATCTGGAAAACCATCAATAACAAGAGTTCCACATAGCTGAGATATTTACTCCAGCTCCATGATATACTAAAGCAGGTGAGGTGCCTGGCTTGAAATGCATAATTTTTTAGTGTTTGCAGATCCCTTCAAGCTTTTTAAGGACAAAGACCTTTTTTACTTTGGTCTCACCAGAAGTAGCATAAGGATTTACTGGCATATCTAACTTTAAGTAAGTTGGGAGTGAATGGTCTAAGGAATGAGTTGGTCATCTAGAGGGCCCTGGGCTATTGGATCTTTTTTCCCTGGCTTGTAGTAAGTGTTGTATTTCAGGACTACCTTTTTTTCTCTTGCTCGTAGAAACTGAGTGTTGCTTGAGCATGGATTTGAGGTTCTGGATTCTGGAAATTATTAATAAAGTCAGTTTTTTAATGTTTCTTTTATACAGACAAGTTCATATATATACATACACATATGCTTATATATATGTATAAAAATATGCATACACACACATACATGTTTACATTGTTTGTGATAAGGTTTGGAGTTTCTTTAGTGGAGTGCCTAGGGTTTTGGACAGTATGGTTTTTCAAGAATGAACCTAATGGGGTGAGGGGATCATAGATCATAGTAATCTGGACTGCAGACTTGTTCCTTGTTCCTGTAGACTGTGCCTTTTCCCATCTCACAGTGCAAACTGGAGAGTCAAGAAATAATCCTATTAGAAGGCTTCAGTAATGTTAGAAGCTAGAAGAATTAAAAGGAAAAAAAAAAAGAGAGATGCAGTGTTTCTGTACAACAAAAAGTTGAAGGATAGAACTTCTAAAATAATTATTTACAAATCTGTACAAAACATTACAAATGTATTTTGTTGGTTTAGGTTCATATGTTGCCTAATACAGAGGAAACACGTCTTAGTGATTTTCTTTCTGAGAACCTTTTTTTTTTCTTTTGCAATAAAAAATTCATTATGCCTGGTCTCAAACCTTTAAACAAGAAGCAAAAATAACTAAATCTCTGCAAAGAGAAATTTAGTTCACCTACAGCTGAATCTATTCCTTTCAATGCCATCTCGAACAAAAGAAAAGCAATCAGGTTGCATGGTCATGAAGCAATTTGTTATAGCTGCACAACTTTAGTAGTGGGTATGGGTGTTTCCTTCCAAATATGATGCTTCCTTCTCTGAAAATAAAACTGGGGGACGAGGGGCAATTTACTAGGCCTGATTTATTCAGAAAGGCAACTGAGTTTCTTAAAATTAACTTTTGCAGCTTTGGCACAAGTTTTTTGTTGACTACTGTTTTCAGCAAACTACCTAAAGTGTATATAGTTAAAGATTTAAGATTATCTAAAAGTTTCCAACCAGGAATTTGTACTGACCTAAATACATTGTGGGGTTTTTTTTCTAAACCCATTTAAGTCAAGCCAGTCCAACTCCTTTGTACAAAAAATCTTTGTATAATCACTGAACAAGAACAGGCATTAATAAGTACTCAGGCAAGGTGCAATATCCTTTAGAAATCTTTTCTTTCTAAAATGAATGGAGGCTAGATTACTAGTGTGATCAGAAAGAGAAAAAGGCATTAGAGATGTAAGATAAAGAACACATACAGAAGCCAGGATTCTGCCTATAGAAAATACTTATAGTACTATCTCAATCACATCTGCAAATATCTGCAATATTATTCTGGTACCATTTAAATCACTGGGAGAGATGCAGGAATGATAATCAAAGCAACAAAGAGGTCTCTTCAAATAAAATTTTGAAGTTGTGTTAGGAAAGGTTTAGGTTGGATATTAGAAAAAAAGATCTTCATCCAGAGGGTGTTTGGGCACTGGAGCAGTCCCGGGAAGTGGTCACAGCACCAAGGCTGACAGACTCCTAGAAACACTTGGACAATATTCTCAGGCACATGGTGTGACTCTTGGGGATGATCCTGTGCTGGGCCAGGAGTTGGACTTAGTGGTCCTTGTGGGTCACTTCCAACTCAGGATATTCTGTGAATCTATGAAAGTCACCTGAATCTTCTTGACTTTTTAAAAAAGGCTGTGTTTAAAGGGTCATGATTCATTGCCAAGTTGAATAATAGCAAATAAAAATAATTTTAAAAACCTCACAAACAAACAAACAAACATAGGAGGAAAACAGTGATTTCACCCAAAATGCAACACCCATTCCCATCAAGAACCATTTCTGGTTTTGTTCCACTATGTGAAATTTTACACAAGCTTAACCTGCTCTATTATATTCACCCTAAACTGCTCTGCAGTCACAAACCTCTTCATACACCTTTATTTGGTATAAAAGTGGTTTGTTTTCCATTTGGTTAAAGCAGTTGATGCAAAACGAACTGAAATAAGCTCAGCCTGGACCAGATTAAGCCTGATCTCACCACTTTTTGCACAAGGAAATTTATATCACTTAAGAAAAGGGTTCCCCCTCACAGCTGGGATAATAATTCTTGGAAGAATTGTGACCACAAAACTGAAAGCAAGCTCTTTTGACAGACCTTTTCTGCAGAGGCAAGAAGCCACCCTATCTTAGAGGGAAATAAACTTCAGAAAGGGCCTTCTCTCCACAAGGGTATGCTCTGTCTTGTGACTGCCAGCCCACATTACTGAACATTGGTGGTTTTTTGGTTTCGTTTGTTATGTGTGGTGACTGCATGAACATTCACTCTTTGTATTCTGTAATAATGGTGTGGTTAATGCTAATTTCCCAAACACTTAATGGCTTTTAAAATAATTTGAACATTTTTAGAGTTTGGCACTTAGTTTCTGCTTTCAACAGACAAAAGCAGCTACAGGGTGCATGATTTTTCACCCAGAATTTCATGTGCATGCAGTTTAAGAGCCACAAATATCTCCTTCTTTTTCCCCTCAGATACAATCAATTATTTCAATTAATATTAAATTTAAACTTAAAGTGAAAGTAATAGGATAGAAGTAATGAGGCCATAAAAATGAAAGAAAGTCTAATCAAGACAGTACTACTTGGAATGCAAAGCATTTTTGTCTCTCCCCTCTCTCTCTCCTTATGTATGTATGCTTATTTAGTAGATGTATGGTTTAGAAGAAGGTGTGACAGCCTTTGCTTGTTATTTGTGAGGTTTTGACTCTCCAGTACAAGGATGCTGACATACTGCAGTGGATTCAGTGGAGGGCGACCAAGGGACTGCTGCACATGATGTGTAGAGAGAGACTTTCTTCTATCAGCAGAAGAGAAAGCTACACAGGGATGTTACTACTCTTCCAAAACACATCATGGGAGCAGAGCCAAACCCTTCTCAGTGGTATACAGGGACAGAAAAAGGGGAAACAGGCAAAAATTGGATTATGGGAAATATTGATTAGATATTAGGGAAAACTTTTTCACCATGAGGATGTCAAACTTTGGAATGGGTACCCAGAGAGAGTGGGAAATCTCCATCCTTCTGAGAGAGCCTGAACTTGGCTGGACAAGGATCCAAAAAACCTGCTCTTGGGTGGATGCTAAGCAGAGACCTCTTTTGAACTAAATTATTCTGTGATTTTTGGTTTTAATGATGGATAACACATTACTCTATGCATATTCTAAGCCATAATAATTAGGCAATTCTACCCACCTCCTCTCTTCTTGAAAGGTTTTTTAAATCACCAAAACTGAATAAAAGATTGTGACTCTTCATTGCACAGTTAAGCTGACCCAGGGAAAATTGTGAGCAATAGTTGACAACATACAGTATGGGATTATTATATTTAGTAATATGGTTAGTATTTTTAAAACTCCTGTTCTGAGTCATATCTATTAAAGTAATTTCTATCAGTCTGTTACTGAGACAGGTGATAGCATAATTTAAGTTATCTGGCCAAGGGCTCCTTCATTAAATACTCTTTTCCTTCAGAAAAACTTTTCCTTCCAATGAAAAAGCTGGCCTATGGAATTTTGAGATGTCTGTTGAAATAGTACATTTAGTGTACTTTGCATTCCTTAGGTGTTGTTCATGCTTGTAGTCCCTGGAAACCAAGGGAGCTTGGTTTGCACTGTGGCCTAAGAATATCAGTTTGAACATTTTGTAAGCTTAGATTCTCACCTTTTATATTTTCATTGCAAGTACCTGTTTAAACTAGAATCCTGGCAGGTTTTGCAAAAAAAGATAAGGTTATTTCTTGTGGCATATGTATATTTGAATGATATTTTGTAGTATGGAAACTAGACTATAAATGTATTGAGTAAAGCCTTAATGTGCTTCAGGATTTGCCAAATGGCCATGCTGGATTTCATAGACCAATACCTTTAACCTCCTCATTTCTTGACCTAAAAATGACAATATGATTGAAGCAAAAACTGTAAT
Organism: Petroica traversi; assembly: GCA_025920805.1. Taxonomy (NCBI): domain Eukaryota; kingdom Metazoa; phylum Chordata; class Aves; order Passeriformes; family Petroicidae; genus Petroica; species Petroica traversi. Next base: position 11,516,337 of record JAHLSL010000044.1, on the reverse strand, counting down.
TTACCCTAAGTAAGTTACATAACTTTTTCAGAGAATTCAAAGCCCATGGGAGCTTTCATTCTCTATGCTAAAATACGTTTTAAATTCTTAGGGTCTTAAATATATTACTTTTCTTTGGTTTTTATTGGGGCTTAAATATGGCTTCATTTTTATGTCTGAGATTTTGCAGATAACTGATGATGCAGAAATTTTTCTGTGAACCCGTTTTTTGTTTTGTGGATTTGCATGTAGCAAACTTCACCTTCACTTTACAAAGAACGGAGCTTTACTGTTGGAGAATATGGTGCATTTTCGGTGCGAGATGGATGAAAAGAATAATCAGATGTATTGATGTAGTCTCTGCATGTGAGATAACTTTAGCATGTCCAGTGTTGGAGCAGGTAATGCAGGAACAGCCATTACTGAGTGGGTTTCTCAAGGACAGCAGGGGGTACTGCAAACTCAGGTTTGTCGGCTGGCTCAGAGCAAAAAAAGCCTCTACTGTTACAGAGGACTGTTTTTTCTGTGGGTTTAAGTCCATCTTGACAAGTGTTGGTGAAGATACCAATCCCTGAAAAATATTGTCCTCTATTTATTTACAGGACAGCTGCTGCACTGAACTCCTGTCTGTACTGGCTGCTTTGACAGCATGCCTGAAACTCCTATGGGAATAGTTAAATCTCTGCAGAACTTTGGCCTCTCTGCTGCCTGTGTCAGAGAGTTCAAAACTTTATGTGTTAAGTCTCTTTTTTTGGCTCCTTCGACTCTCATATCGCCTGGATAGAACAGAAAGCACCAAATGAACAAAGTAGCTTTGTTGTTCTGGCTTGACTCAGATTAGTAAATTATACCTCACTTGCAGTACTTAACAAATAACACTCACACATAAATGCTAACTTTATTCTCTCTGCACTGCTTTCTTGAAATATGAGCTTATTAAATCAAGCTTTGCCTTTCTATTTATGTTTACAAAATGCACCTCATGGATACATAATCAAGAACTTGTAAAGTACATCTGTTTTCTGTAAATGATTTGTACAGTCAGGTGTTTCGTCATATTCTGAAAGGGGTGGATTGCATATATGTGTCATGAAATTACTTACAAAATAATAAAATTATGAGCTCAACTGGATACTATTCAGTATTCACTCTATAGTATGTTTTTTATTCAGTATGTGCCTCACTGTAACTTCAAAAAGGAAGGCTTAATAAAAAATAGAATCCTAAACAGAAAGTTTCCTTGGAAAAGTTGCTAATCTAAGTGCAGTCAAACAGTATAATTACAGAATTAAATTAATTTTAGTTCTGACTCTAGCTCTGCTGGAACCTCCTTTAGAATTCATAGGAAAGCATGGCATCATCTTATTTTTCTTTTCATTCATAGGTCAAGAATATGAGCTGTTTGACATGAGAGATCGTGCACTTCAATTTCAATTTTCATTTTGATTTAAAACTTAATGTAGGTAGTAATTAATGAACTTTTAAAGAAACATGTGTTTTGTAGGATTTCTCAATTCCTGAAGATGTTCTTTCTTAAGTTATGTGATAGAAAAAGATAATTTTTAACACTCTCGCTAAGATTGTTATAAATTGTTATAAATTGTTATAAATTGTACTTTCAACCTGGGATAAATAAGTGGTCTGATATTCACACAATAATTTGCCATGGCTATGTGTATTAAATATGTAATTGGATTCCTACAAGAAAAATACTTGACTCAACTCACAGGGAAATGAAAATTAAAATTCATGGGTGATGAGGCAGAAGGTGGTGATTTCCATGACCATTACCTGAGGGCTTTTGGTGTAAGTTGAGCTCAGGAGATGTAGATGGATAAGTGATTGCACTACAAATTGCATAGCAATGATTTTCTCAGCAGGGATCTTGCATGGATGATTCCTCTGTACTAAGAAAACTCTCTGGGGATGGAAGGATTTTCTCTGATTGGTGAGTGAAGGGATACAATCAACACCTAAGCAAGATTTCTTCACCCAGTGAATGAGGGACAAGGAGTCTTGAAGTCAGAGACAATGCAGAATCACAGTGATTCATTCTTGTTTCACCTCTGCTTAGGGAAAAGATCTTTACTTGTATCAGATATGAAAAGAGAACACAAATTAAAGGAATACAGAAATTATAGGGAAGAAACTTTTCTTTTCTTTTTTTTTTTTTTGAAGACACTCTAAGAATAGCTACCAGAATGCGCAGAGCTAAACTAATCCTATCTATACCTGGAAGTTTATATATATAATATATAAATAATTCAATATAATGCTATTACCATCCCTGGAAGTGTTCAAGGAACAATTCAGTGTGGCACTTAGTCCTATGGTTTAGTTGATATGATGGTGTTTGATCAGTAGTTGGACTTGGGGATCTTGGATCCTTTCCAGCTTTAATGATACATAAGAATTTCGAGGAAATAGCTGCCCTGATTGCTTCAGAGGTGAAGTAGCTAAAGAGACAATGTCAAGGGTTCAAGCCCAGCAATCCACAAATTTTGTAGGCAATGCCCCTGACAACATACAAAGAAACATCACAATTTTAAGCTTTCAAAATGAAGCTGCCTTGTTCAGTGAATGCCAAAATAAAGGCTACAATAACCATAAGTCAATCCTGAAGTGCCCCATTTTTAACCAGTGGTCTGTAAACTACTTATGAACTACAAAGCTTATTCCTGTATGTAGTGCAAAGAACCAAAATGGCCAAACCTAAACTTTTTGTTTAGTTACTTACTTACATAAAGCAACGATGGAAGTGCTGCAAAAGGTAGTCCTGGGAATTTTTAATGAACCTTAGGTGGATCTTTGACTAAAACATAGAAAAGCACCTTTATGGACATATTTCATGTAATATCTTTGTGACACAATTAGGAGGAGAAACAGAATTCCTGGAACCAATCCAGAGCATTAGAAAGAGTATCTTACTGTTTGCCCAATGCAATAAAAGAATTACAGAAAAAATATTATGTGATAGCCTGCTTTCTGCTATACATAAAGGGTCAGAGTTAATTCTGACATTTTTAGTATTTATTACATAGGCAGCTTAACTTAATTAACATTGTTTTGACTGAAGCAAAATTATGAACAACTGAGAGCAGAAATTTGAAACAGAGTATTAGAGTTGTGTATAAACTTGTTTGTCACAGCCCTGTATGAAACAAAAGAAAGAAAATAAAAGAAAAGAAACAAAGAGAACAAAACAGATACCTGATGTAGCTGTTTAGCTGGTACATTTACCACTCAGCCGATACTCCATAACTTGTAATGGATCAAAACATTAATTAATTTTTCACACTGAATCATGTATGACTATGGTGGTCTAACGTTGGCTAGGTACCAGGTGCCCACTAAAGCCTTTCTATCACTTCCCTCCTCAACTGGACTGGGGAAAGAAAATAAAATACAATCATGAGTTGAGATATGGACAGGGAGAGATCACACACTGATTAATGAAATGGGCAAAACAAAGTTGATTTGGGGAAGTTAATTGTATTTATTACCACTCAAGATCAGGGTAGGCTAATAAAAGGGAATAAAACCTCAAAAACACCTTCCCCCCACCTCTCCCGCCTTCAAATGTCCTATAGGATTAGCTCAGTTGGTTAGAGCATGGTGCTAATAATGCCAGCCTTGCGGTTTCAATCCCAGTATGGACTGTGAACTTAAGAGTCAGGCTTGATGATCCTTCTGTGCCCCTTTCAACTCAGAAGATTCAGCAGATGATATCTGCAGATAATATTACTCCTGGTTTTCTGCCTCCTCCTCCCCAGTAGTTCAGGGAGCTGTGGAATGGTGGTTCCACTCAGTTCATCACATGCTGTTTCTGCTGCTTCTTCCTCGTCCTAAGGGAGATGAATCCTTTTCCTGTTCTAATGCTGGGTCCCTCCCACAGAAGACAGTTCTTCATGAACTTTTCCAAAGTGAGATCTTCCCACAGGCTATAGCTCTTCAGAAACTGCCCCAGTGTAGGCCCTTTCAGGAACAGACTGCTCCCATATGGGCTCCTCATGGTTACAAGCCCTGCTCCAGCATGGGCTCCTCTCTATGTTTTCCCATGCATATATCTCAAATCTTATCTGAGGAGGTTATCTCTGAAATTAACCATTTAGCAGTGCTAAGCTGAAACTTTAAAATAAAAACTTAAGGTACAACAATACTTTTGTCAGGTATCCACTAGCAGCTAAGCTACCAAGCAGAGATCACTTTACAGAGATCATGAAATAATCGTGGATGAGTAAAAGCCGTGATCATATTTACCTGGGCTAGGTTGGAACAAACAACTGAGAGCTAAAGTGTCTCAGGTGTCATCACTCATATAACATGAAGCCTTCACTCCATCAGTTGCTGTGTTTTTGCATGTGACACAAGGAATACATTGTATAAACAACTTTTTCTGAAGAACTAAGCTGCATTACATTCTGAAATTTATGTGCCAAAGTTGACTCTTGATTAAGTCAGTATCTACCAATGAAGTGAAAACAGTTGATTTGAAACATAACAAAGCAAGGAAGAATCCACCCTACAGTGTTTGCAGTCTCATTTCTAGATCTATCTCTGTAGGAGACAGAACAATTTTCTAATGAGTATACTTCCCATTTTTTACACCTGTTACAAGCTCTTCCAAATAATTTTTCTGCAGATTTTGATGTTAACACAGTTTCTTCTACAAACTGTGCCATGATGAGAATATTTCCATAGTTCAGAGCACACGACCTTCACATTATCTCTGTAGCAATGTGAATTGATGTCAAGAAATGTGGGGTTTAATCTGACTAAACAAGTTGTCTTTTGGAATCAGATCACTTCCTTAGTCAGTGGAAAACTCTTGTGAATTTAAGCAGAACTTGGACTGAAGCTGTAGCATAAGCATGTGTTTCTTTTTTACTGTATGCCTTTTAGATTAGAAGGGGGACAAGTATAAGAATAAAACACGAAATAGAGTGAATATGAAATAAAAGGAACCTTTGAAATCAGATGTTTTACAGTTTTACAGTATACTCAAAGCTACATTTACAATAAAGTACATAGCAGATAGGCAATGGGACTGGGAGGTTTTTGTAATGTTTTAGTGTAGAGAACAGAGCCATATTTAATGAGAGATGAATAGTCTGCATTTGCTAGAAGGGGGAGGTGGTTTTAGGTTTTAAGCAGATATCTAACCTTCATCTCTCAGGCTAAAAACTGGACCTGTGCTTTTTTCTCCACATCATAGTATCACCCAGCTGGGCAACGTTTCTGGCATCATTTTAAGGAAACATCAGAAATTGCCAGATTTCCTTAGCAGGAAAGCTGCAGATCCAGATTATTTCCCCAAGGAATGCACTGGTGGCAACTGGAAGGATCCCAGCTGATGTGCCCCAAAACTCAGTGTCCTCTAGAAAATTCAAAATGTGAAAAGGACTGATCTGGAGCTCAAGCACATTAAAGAAAAAGAAAGATGCTAAAAATCTCTGATACAACAGTTGAGTAGTTCTCTAGGAGTGAAGTGAATATAGGGGAATGCTACCCTACTGAAGTAAGGTGGTGCTTTAACATGGAGTTCAAGAATACCATGGTGTTGTCTGTAAGTGAAGGAAGTTTCTATAAGTGTGTGATCCCAGCCATGTATGTCTTATTCCTGCAAATCATCACTTTTCTGACTAGTGTCCTTCCAAATGATTACCTTCCTCTGATTTTCTCTCTGAATAAAGACTTGGCCTATCATTGGAGTTCTGAATTCACTGCTGGTTATTATTTAAAAGTCTCTGTCACAAGATCAAGGATTTAATTGTCACTTTGCTTACCAGTCCCTCCAGAGAGGCTAAAGCATGTGGGAGTAAAGATGTATATGTCAGTCCTTTCTACTGGATAATTCCAAATCTCTGTAACCATTGGTATAACGCTGTTCAGCTACTAAAAATTGCACTATCCTTAAGAGGAAAAAGTAGAATTCCCTTCATGTTCCTAACTTGTCATCTTCTGAATAAATACTTGTTTCCCCAGATGAGGTTTCTCTCAAGAGATAAGACATATTTCCTTTTTTTCCTTCTGTATTTAATAATTCCATCATGCATTATGTAGTCCATCTGCCCTCTTGTGGTTTCCTTTTTGATCTTTCCACTTTTACTTTGCATTTTTCAGAGACTTCTTGACTATTTTATATTTCCTGTTCTCTAAGTATGGGATGAGCTCACAAGTCAAGTTTCACCTCACAATGTATTTTTCTAGTCTGAGTAATTCTAAAATCCATTTTTAGTGTCAGATGTGGCTGGGAATTAGTTGCAGCCCTGGAAAGACTCCAGTGTCATGAACAGTACGGTCAGTTCTTTTAGGACTTTTCCCAGTTTCTCTCACAATCTGGGGGGAAAGCCTTTCTCCCAACTCTCTGTTCTAAATGGATTTTTAAGATTTTTCTTAGGTGACTTGTAACACTTTTTCTTGGAAGTAGAGCCTTTAACTAAGGAGTAGCCTGCACTACCCTCAGCCTGGTGAGCACTATGCCCTGTGCATTAACATTATTAATGTCAATAGAACTATTTATTAGACATTGCTCTTTAAGACTGGCTTTATATTCACCTTGGCAAGTCAAACTCTGTAGTGCAATAGGAGGAAGTCTCTGTGGTTGTGATGCAGGATGCTCACTGCTGATAAGGGAGGGAAAACTCTTCTTCCTCATTATCCTTTATTCTTCAAATGGAGCAACTGCTTGATCTAAAATCCTACCATCATCATGAAAGGATGTATTTGAGAAGAAAGGTTCTTCCCAGTGTATCGCTCTCCGGTGTTCAACACAGGTCACTGGAAAGGAATCTGGGATTTGATTCCTGCTTGTTTACAGTTTTGACCATTTAAAAAATGCTTTTCACATCTGTCCTCCCAGATGGGGCAACGGAGGTGTGTGTGGCAGGTGGATAGCAGGAGAGAGTCAGGGGATACTCTACAGGTCTTCAGAAGGGACAAGGTCTCTCACTGGTTCTCTTCTAAATACTGCATGGTGCAAGCTTTTTAAAAAAAAGCTTCTGGACTGCCTGAGGTGTGTACTAAAATTTGCTGAATGATGTACTAAGACTTACCTTGTTTGACATTTTTTTTCTTATTATTTTGGTTTCCAGGATTTTTTTTATTTTTATCTGTTTCTGAAGCCCCTGTTTGATAGAAAAAACACACACAATGCCATGAACCCCTCCCATTCTTTATGGCTCCTTTGAGACTTGCAAAATGACCCTGTACCTTGCATAATGAGACCTTGGAAGTGTATGTGTGGGGGAAGTTCAGTGCTGAAAACACCAAGTGTTTGTCAAAGATTCCCAGGACAGAGTATAGAAAGTGAGAAAAACAAAAATGGACCAGTGCTACATTTTTATATTCCTTAGCTTGGAAAGAACAACTTAATATTATTTCTAAAAGTACCCCACAGGCATTTCCAAGCCTATATGAGCTCTGAAAACTGAGGAAGCTGGAAGCTGCTTCCAGGCAGCCTCAGGGTATATCTATACAGAGAGCTGCAGACAGACGGAGGGTACTCATCCCACACTAAGTTTACTGGCTGCAAGCCAGCTGTGAGCGAGGGCCAGGTACAGCTATTTTAGCACAGTCCTGAGCCTCAGCTAACATGCCATCTGCCTCTGGGACAACAGGCTCTTGTGTGTAGAGGGAATTGTTTCCTTTTAGAAATCCCTCCTTTTGAGTTGCTACTCTCACAGTAGTTTTCACAGCCACTGAAAATAAATTCTCACCAATTGTAACTCTATGCCTTTCTTTCTTTCTTTCTTTCTTTCTTTCTTTCTTTCTTTCTTTCTTCCTTCCTTCCTTCCTTCCTTCCTTCCTTCCTTCCTTCCTTCCTTCCTTCCTTCCTTCCTTCCTTCCTTCCTTCCTTCCTTCCTTCCTTCCTTCCTTCCTTTCTTTCTCTCTCTCTCTCTCTCTCTCTCTCTCTCTCTCTCTCTCTCTTTCTCTCTCTTCCTCTCTCTCGTCCTCTCTTTCTCCTCTCCTCTCCTCTCCTCTCCTCTCCTCTCCTCTCCTCTCCTCTCCTCTCCTCTCCTCTCCTCTCCTCTCCTCTCCTCTCCTCTCCTCTCCTCTCCTCTCCTCTCCTCTCCTCTTCCTTGATTTTGTAGTAAATGTAGTAAAATTACAATTCAGACGTATTTAAAACTGTGAAAAAAGGGAAAACTGCAAGAGCTCCTCGCTACTGATTGCTTACATTCTGAAAACCACTCTGGTTTCACTAAATATATTTCAAAGCCTATCATAGAATTGTTAAGGTTGGAAAAGTCCTCTAAATAACAGAAGACTAGGATCCTATTCATCCAAATAGAAAGTTTACTTACTGCAGTGTTCCTCACTCATCAGGCTATTTGTGTATTGATTTACAATTTGACTCATAAGGACTTCTGAAAACAGAGAAATATTAAAGAAAGAATTGTATTTATACTTATCCCTTGCTTTATTAATTAATTCAAATTCTTTTCAACCAAACAAAACCCAGTTCCCCAAAATATGGTGCCTGGCCTTACAAGGTCTGAAATGAGCACTAACAGATCTATACTACCATACCTCATATTTAGTTTAACTTTAGCAAATCACAGGTATCTGTTATCTGTGATTGCTTACTGCTCACGATGAGAAATAGTATATTTTGACCCAGAAGGAGAGAACAAAGTTATTACTGTTGCCTTTTTCCCAAAAAGCAAAAATAAACTTATATCATCAGGGTTATGCACCCTTCTAAATGGAGTTCCTCTGGCATGAGCTGTGAAGTGCAGCCAGTTCTATCTACAGACAGATGCTCTGATTGTTGAGGTGTCGGGGAAAGAAGTGTATTAACTGTGGAACCAGTAAACCAAACCATAAGAAATCCTACCCTGCAGACACTCAGAAGTTAATTGGTACCTTAAAGCTTACTTGTTTTCATCAGAAGTTAGACAACCACAATAAAGTAATTTAATTTTTTCAGTTTGTCCTGAAAGGCTGTGTAACTTAAGTTTTGACTGATGTAGAAGATTTTCTGCTCATTTAAGGGGGAAAACCTCCAGTTTTTTGACCCATATCTTGCCTCCAAAATTACACTTTATGAGAATAATAGAAGTCTGCAGAGGTTTCAGCATTCTTGAGAATTAATTTGGTCAGCAAGAGTTACTCAATACCACCCAAAAGTTATTGCAATAATAGAAATTCTGAGCTAAATTCTGTGATGAAGTAACTAGTACAGTTTAGTAAATTCTGTGAAAACTCAGCAGGGGTTACTACCATGCAAACCTATCCTGGCTTTATTTTTTTTAAAACAACAGCCTTCATGTGGCTTCTGTGAAATGTAACACTTCTTTTCATAGCAAAAGTGAAATGTAGTAAAATTTAGTTTGTCCTATGATATAACACTTAAATTTAGTTACTAAAAGGTTGGTTTTCCTAAGTCATTGCAGAGGAGTAAACTGGGATTCCAGGTGTAGGCTGTGTTTTTTAAAGAAATGCCTGAGGTAAAAAAAAGAAGTATGATAAAACAGGACAATTTATTGTTCTGCATTGTTCTCAAGACTGTGTATGAAAAATCAAAGGCTTTTGAAATGCTTATATTCTGGATTTGTTTTTTAACGGCAGTATTTCTGAGTTTAAGTAGAAGTAATATTCACTAAGGAAACACAAGCAGCAAATGGTTTAATTGTGTTGCTTATTATGCCCATAGCACAAATATGATGAGATTGTAATATCATAGTTCAAGACAGACTGAGTTATATTTCTGCTGCTTTTCTGACTGTGGATACAAACAGTTGATGTCTGTGGTGTACAGGAATGGTCGGGCTTAGTTAATAAATACCAGTGTCATTACTCTAGTGTCGAGTAATGAACTCTGCTAATGAATACTAGTGCCATTAGGTTTTAAAATTCTGATAGGTAGAGCAGATTCACAAGTTTACTACAGAATTAATATGATCTGCAACTAGCAAAAGAGTTGCCCTCATAAGATATACATAAAATGAGACCAAGATAGGCCATTATACCTGGAATTCTGCCGACCTTGTGCTAACAAAACCATAAAGAGCCTATCAGCAGCAGTGACAATTCATTGGTACCCCCAACAAGCAGCAGTGTGATACTGTCAGAATCCAATCTCTTTCATATCATGCATATCAAATTGAAGTCAGAGTGATTTTAAAAGAGTGAAATTAAAACCAGGTAACAGTAAGCCAGTTTTCATCAGCTTGCTCTATATTAAAGGCTCTTTCATCTAGCACTTCAAATTGGTATCTCTGACTTTTGCAGGAAGATAATATGCATGTAATCAATGTCAAGTACTGTTCTTTAAACTTGCTCATGTGAAGTTGTAAGCTAACTAAATATTGAAAACTCCTGTTGTTTTTAAGAGGAACTGGACTATCTCAGTGCTCAAGTTCAGGTTTGAGTACATATTTTTGTATTAAGAGATGGAAAATAAAAAATAGCAGATAGTAACGGAAGAGGATATGAGCTGTGTTTTGTGGGCTTTTTTTCTTATTGAGATTCAAGAGCACCTTGAGGAAAATGATTGAAAGACTTTTTGAGAGTTTTGTGTAATTTCTAATAGTATGAAAAATAGCTCTGATAGCTCAGAGGAGCCGAGTTGTATAATAGTGTAATAATCAGTTGAGCCTTCTGCTTGTGGTTTGAATCTTGCCCTGAGGCTGATTGAAATGTTGCTACATATAATGACCTGTAGTAAAAACAAAGAAGTCCCAATATATCAACCTCTTCCTTTCTATTTATTTGAAGCACTTCCTAATTCCCAGCACCTCATGGAAATTTGTTCTTTCATCCCATCTCCTTGTAACATTTGAGTTCTGAATGGCTCATTCCTCCCTCAATCCAATGGCTAGAGGTGGAGGAGAACCTTCTAAACCCATATCAGATGGGCCTATCAAGTTATTAGGATATTTAATATTTTCAGCTCAGCTCTGTGTACCTATTCAGATGACCCTGGAACAGTTCCAAGAGATTGGCACTGGAATGGTTAAACTGTACTTAGTATGTAATCAATAAGCTTTAAAAAAAGTGGTATATTGAAATGAAATGTTTCTATCAATGCAATTTTCAAATCTCACTATCTGAAGATGCACAGGTGTGTAACAGAAAACTTAGTGGAACTGCATTTCTGCAGTAGCTTTTTTTCATTACAGTTGTAATGTTCCGATTTCCCCCTTCTGTTCAGAGATTTAAAAGATTTGATATAGGGCTTCTTGAAAGTGTAGGTAATTGTTAAAATGGTATTATCAAATCTTCTTGACCAGAAGAATCCATTACACCGTAAATCATAAGTTAGGCTGGGTGTAGCTTCTCGGGCCCTTGCACTTGTCCTAGTGACTTAAACCAGCAAAGCAGATCCTTTCTCTATAACCTTACCCAAATGCATGGCCAGTGCTGCTGAAAGATTTGTGTCTCATAGGCAACATAAACTCTACCTCATTTCTTTTGCTTTTGAGATCACCTATGTTACAGTTAATAACAGCATTTGCAATGTTGGGTTAACCTGACTAAGTTGATAAGATACAGGAAATTCTAAAACCACCAAAGGTATTTTAAGAGCAAGCTAAAGGATAGCAGAGAGCACAAATCTTGTAATTCCTAGAGCACAGAAGTGTCCTTGAAAAAGTCATCCTCAAGGGGACTGTGGTTGCTAGCAGTTTCAGCAGGGAAATCACAAATAGAGTGGGCCTCATAAAAACACTGTTCTTTCATCTATTTGAGGTCAGGTTGTGGCTAAATTATATTGGAAAGGAAGGGAGGGTTTCCCTTGTGTCACCCCAAGAGGAACCACTGGAACAAATGCCTTGCCTACACAGGGAGGAAGATGAGCATACATCTGTCTCATGCAAAGGAGAGAGAATGGCATTTTTTTTCCCTTATAAACAATATTATTTCTTGTAGCAGAACATGGTCATGTTGGCAGGGCAGAAAAACAAACCTCCTTATGTGACTTAGGCTTTTCTCTTCTGGTAAATGTAGTCTCAAGAACACCAGTCAAAGACTTTCTCCAGCTGTCACATTCACACAAAGAAGCAGTATAAATGAAAGCTTTATTGCTGCCAATCATCAGAGCCTCTGAAGGAGCTTCTGTCCTCTCTGAGTACTTTGGGACATAAACATTATTCACTATTGAGTATTGTATTTTTAATGTTTACCACTGTTAATGCCACAATTTTGAATAGATAAAGTCAAGTGGCATAATAACAACTGGACTACATCAATAATGTTCTGGTTATTATAAATATGCACCACTTCAGAACTTCACATTGTGCCACCACCTCCACTGGGGAAGACTGATGCACATCTTCCACTTAAGCTGACTCCAAATTATTTTTCACACTTTCTAAGAACTTCTGGCTGAGTTCCCACTCCTGTGGACTTCCCTTGACCAATCTCTGCCCACTAGTAAAGTCAGTCAGCAAAAAGCAGTCTCAGGACCATATTCAATAGAAAAGGCAACCTGATGAAGGAGCCAAATCAAGCAACACTTCACACTACCTTTGTCTGTCTTGCAGCCTTTAGTTTTGTGCCCTTGTCTTTTCCAAGGAGCCCTGTGATCTCTGAGCAGCCTGATCACTTCAGACAGGTTGGGCTGGGAGTGGATGAGATTGTGTGGACATGCCTAGGTTTCCCCAAGGAACATGTCAAGAAACTCAGTGTTGTTTAACTACACCACCATATGATTTCTGAAACATGCCCACATATGCTTCAGTGTGGCCAAAAGTAAACGTGCCAGAGTGGTGTTGCAAACCTCATTAATCAGCATTTTCTTCCATTGCAAGAATAATGACTGATCTTCCAACATCTCTCAGGGATGTTGCACCAACATACCGAATTTTTTCATTACTGGAATCACATTTTTACCAATCCAAAAAACAGTGCAGAGGCCGCAGAGGATCATGTCTGAATGAAGATTTTTCTTCAATTTGAGTAATTCAAATAGGAAGAGAGGGGTCACTGTACTGCCTCTCAGGTGAAGCTTCAAACCACTGCAATTGCATATCTAAACATGAATAGTTCCTAGTTGCTCTTTTCCTTTTGTTCACCCAGGAACATTAAGGGATGGGATTCAGATATAAGACCATCATTGCCTACCATTTGGAAATGTTTGAAAATGATGAAGGAAATTCTACATCAAAAATCTTGGAGTTTATTTATCTTCTGTCCTACATCAGAGGCAATTGAGTATCTACTTTTGCCTTTGACTTGGGATTTTACAAGAACTTAAAAAAAGTGTATGTGGCTCCTGGATGCATTCAGGTGTGATCTAAGGAGTGAGCAGCACAATTGTTTGAAGTTATTACTTACTAAATCACTTTATTTTAAGGATGTATTTCTAGAAAAAGCAGACAGTAGTGCTTTTCTAACAGCTTTGCAAAACCAACACAGAGGTTTGGATTGTATGTGTTTACTGCCACTCATCTGAGTCAACCTGTGCAATATGCCCAAAGGATAATAACCTTCAAAACTAAGCACGTAAATCTTCAGTGGCCTGGTCACTGTTTGTCTTACCTCCAGCTGGAACTGGTTCTGCTTCAATAAAATCAGCCCATGGACTGGCCTTAAATATCAAGTATAGCTGTGATTTTAAATGACCTAACTCTGCAACCTGGATTACTCTCAGTGCATCTAAACTTGACCCTTTCGCCCTCCCTGTAAAAATGTCTGAAAGAAGATTTCTGCAACAATTGGCTGAATCCTCTATAATACAATCCATTGCTATGATTCATGTTTCTGTGGATGAAGAGAGGGTGCAATGCAGCCTCTGTACCTTCAGGTACACTTGCTGCTCTCCCTGCTGTCCATGTGCAGTTCCATCCAGAAATATGGACAGCATTTTTCCTGGCTATCACAGGTGTGTCCTAAATTAAATATGCTCCAGTTCCCCTGAAAGGACAAGTAAATACTCAGCCCTGGTGAACTTTGGCATTTCTGCTGAACAGGAGAGCTCATGTGAGGTAAAGAAAGAAAAACAAAGAGATAATTTGAATTTACTGAAATACAAAGATGGAAAGACTTGAAAAAAATATTTTCATTCTTTATCAAAATTTAATGTCTCTTTTAATCCTCTGGCCACCAGTGTGAAGCACCGAGGAGTCTTCTGAATGCAAAATGTGGAATTCCGTCCCTTCACATAGTTCTGCAGAATTGTAATGTTTTGTCCAACCATATTCACATATCACAAGTTGTCAGAATACTGATGGGAGATATTGACCCCCCATCCCCTGCTGGGGATAAAAAAGTTTTGCATCTAAATGGCTGTGCTATAAATAGTTAAAGCTGGTGATATTCCTTCAGGACAGCTCTTGCTGGCTGTCAGTGATCTACCTTTGAAAAACACTTCAGAAACTGAATGTTTCCTGCTCCAGTGTTGACAGGGAATAGGCCAGGGTCCACAAAATGAAGATTGTCATCCGGTGGCACATCTTGTGGTGCCTTTCCTGCCATCCCTGGAGAGACAGAATTTATCACCTGATGAAGTTGAGCAGCTTTTCAGGAGGAAGTTGCCCATGTTGGTGTCAGAAATTTGTGGCTATTGTTTGCTCAGGTGCTCCACAAAGCTAAAGGGTTAGTCAGCAAGCTGACAGGAGATTTAATTTCTTTTAGAGGAACCTAATTTTTAAAAGCCATGCCTTCTTATGGAGTGTATTATCTTAAAAAAATCTAGAAGTAACACTAAATGATACAAGTTCCCAAAGTCCAGAACAATCACTGACAACTTGAGTTAATTTTTGTTGTCCTTCTCCTCCTCCCATTTCAATGCTGTCTAAATCCAGAGCTGGGTCTAATATAGGACACAAATTACATAGGCATTCAGACCTGTGTTACATGGCGTTCTTGGCAGCGAAGCTGTTTCAGTCTTGAGTGCTGAGGGAAGGAAAAGTTTCTCCCGTTGTTGAGTTCACACTTTGCTACTTCCCATAGAGCACAGTCAGAGACAGCAGTGCAGTCTGAATACTACAGACATACAAATGAATTTTTACACCTAAAAAACCCCTGACAGTAAGAGTAGACTTTCAAGACACTGACTCAAACTGGGACTTAAGCATCCTTGTTCACATCTTAGCATTGTTGCAATCTGTATATTTCCAGTGCTGGGCAGGTCACTGAGAATAGGCATATTTCTATCTGGAGGTGTAATTGCAGCTTGGGTTTACTATGTGGGCTAACTCTAAATTAGCTCAGTCAGTCGTAACTGTTTGAGAATGGCAGGTTGAACTTCAGTGCACTGCCATAATCCCTTTGGGTCTGTGAATAGACACTCAGTAGGTAACATTTGTGATTTGAGTGCTGTGCACCACAATATTTACTACTGTGCATAAAACCCAAGGAAGGGGCTTTAAAGGTTTGACCTGGTGTAGGTTGCAATGTGAATAGTATTTTAGGACTACAATAGATTTGTTCAGTTTGTTCTGCAGGTCCCAACTGTGTTAGGGAAATATAAATATTATTCTTGCCTGGGCTTTTGTCTGTCTTGTCTACTTAAATGGTGACCTCTTTGTGGCAGGAAATGTCTTTTATTTTATGTTTATACAGCAAATAAGCCTTGGATCTTCATTGTGATTTGGAACAGTTATTGAAGTTATGGAGCCACTTCTTGTCTCCATCTGACAGTATGTTGTTTCATGAGTCTCTTGCATGAAACTTTTGATGGGAGGTGTTGCTGAGCTCTCTTCCACATGGAGGGAATCCAGCCAAGCAGAAACCATCCTCAGGTTTTTCAGGTTGTGTGCTCTTTTTCTTTCTCTTACCTTTTGTGTAGTTCTGAAGCAGTTGTCTGGACTGTAGGGAAAAGCATTAAAATATCAATTAATAATGGCAGTTAATATTGCTCTGCTTATATTTGATGTTCCAGGAAAAATTAATAATTTGCACCACCTTGAAACTCGTCTGTCTTTACCTTCTCTACCTTCTGTAACAAAGCCCTTGTTAAATCATTAAGGGATATCTCTATTTCAGGACCAGTTGCTCACTGTCACATTTCTATTTTGATTAGAAGAAAAAGGTTTATAATCTGGCCCAAAACACATGCTGGTCTGAATAGTTCCTAGTTATTTACCAGCTAAGATATTCTCTGAGTATGTTAGTGTTGTTAACCGTGGTAAGTTGGAAAGCTTCCATTTTCACTATTTATGAAAAGAGGAATTCAAAAGTACTGGTGTCATAAATCACCAGAGACAAGTGAAATGCATGCTTCAGTATATTATAATGTTGTAACTTTGCCGTTGGAAACTGTTGCCTAGCTAGGAACAGAAATCTGTGTGGGCCACAGGTTATGGTAGATGGGCAATGACAAAAGCTCTGACTTTGTGGCTGATCATTTGTGTTGCAAATGATTTAGAGCAGACTCAGAGCTGGACAGGCTTGGGTCAAACTGAATGAGATGGTGTCCACCCATGGCTGCACCTTTTGTTGGAAGGACGGCTGAGCACAGACATTTAACAAAATGCTTCAGATGAAACTACTGTCCACAGCAGTGACAAATTTGCCAGGTACTACATGTTTCAGCTTCAGGAAAAACACTCAAGCCAAGGCATAAATTTAGGATGTGTGCAAGGACATGGGTATCTAAAGTCAGCACAGCTGTTGGTATCAGTGTCAGCTCTGCTTGCTCACAGTGCTTGCTCTGTGCATGGAATATGCTGGACATTCATTTTGCACACAGATAGTGTTTGGTACTTACAGGGATTTCCTTTTCTCAGGGATTTGTAAGGGGCCTGTGAGGGATCTGTGAACCAGTGCTTGGACTGCAGAATAGTCCAGGATAATATATTTCAGTTGCAGGAAAGACAAAACAACTTTCCCACCGCCCCCCCCCCCCCCCCCTTTTTTTTTTTTTTCTCCTGATGACTTTAGAAGAGCAACATAAAGATCAGGACTGGCCATCTCTAGAGTTGTACGAATATTTTTCGCTTGCTTTGTGCTGTTACTTTCAACTATTATTAGTTCTGTAAATGATTTACACTGACAAATTCAGTAACACCATCCTTGTACTAATCATTGGGCCTAATATTTTAAATGAAATTCTACAATGAGTAAACTTATTCCATAGCCAGTTCTCTTAATTCCATCCACTATTATTTGTTTGTTGTTTTGGGTATTCTAGAAATGAGAACATTACACTGTAATATGTTAACCCTGCTGGAAAGGGGCATGAAGATTTCTCACCAGGAATAAGTGGGTTAACTTTCTTCAGATGATAAAGTCTGACCTTGCTGAGCTCTCTTTACTTGTCCAATGGGTTCCTATCATGTCCTGATTACTCTTAACAGCTTATTAAGTTTTTAATGCTATTTCAAAATAGGCAGAATGAGTGTGTTTTTGGATCATAAATAGTTTGGAATATTGTCAAAACATTAAATTAAATGTCTTGTTACACAAGGCTATAGAATTATTACAAAAGGTTGACTCTGGGGAAAGTCCTTGACTCTCCTCAAAATATTGAAACAAATTATTTACAGATCTTCTTTTATGGTCTTGTCCTCTGTGTAAAGCAAAGTAGCAAATTCTTTTTGTTTGCTTTTTTTTTTTTTTTTTGCTTGTATTTGCAAGTCTGAAGCCAGCAGTACATTTTTTTTCTGTCTCTCCTTCTCTCCTCTGTTTATTGCTGAAACTTGACCTGTAATACCAAATTTTAAAAAATCTTAGAGTAGAAGGAAATATTTCACATCCAGGTCTTGTTAAAACATGAAGAATTTCAGAGAAAATTTAAAGAAAATGTTATCCCAGAAGAATTATTACTTAGCACATTTATTTATTAAATGTGTCTGTGCCATATTGATCTAAAATAGTGCTGCTATAAAGCTGCTGTTAAAACTGACAGGCACTGTTAGCCTAGATGAATCTTACTTGCAAAGCAGAAACAGAACTTGGAGGAATTACATGGCGTCTCCCACTGATTTTGACCCAAATTATCCTGTTTTACTGTCCACTGAGAAGACTGAGCATCCATGCTGTCAGGTCCTGTGTCATGGGACACAGTAACCTGCTGAAAGACAGTGATTAACAGGTACAAAAAATAACTTCAAACATGCCACAGGTCCCCTGCTCTGCCTTGTATTTTGCTGACAGTTCCTTGCTGGAGGAAATGGTGTTGCCTCCATGTAAGCTATGAAATAGTCAGAATGTTACATTATAGAATATTTTCTAAAAAATGTGGGCTTTTTGTTTGTTTGTTTGTTTGTTTGTTTTTAAATAAGGCTCCTCGTGATGTGCAACCCTTCTTATTATCTTCTTCTATATCATGACTATGCCAGTGAGTGTATTGAACATAAAAACCAGACTCACCCCAAAACTGGAACAAAAGCAAAAATACGCTTGTAGAGGGAAGTAAAGATTTAATATGTACATTATTAGTGTGTGTTCATTGCAGCTTATTGAAACAAGTTCACACAGGAAGAGATAACACTTGCAATGCATGCATGCCACTTCCATGTAGAAAATGTGTCATTGCTTCACCTGTGCAGATATGACCCTGAATCACAAAGAAGTAGGATTGAATGTTTGCTACTGACCTCCACCCTATCTGTATGTACCTTGCTATTTATTCTCCACTTGAGAAATTCTACAATTCATCAAATTTGTGACCAAGGTAACCTGTCACCAAGCCCCAGCTGAGTTTGTCTGACTGTCCTCATGTGTATTACCAGACCACACCAGATGCAAGGGAACATGCCTATGGCGAACCAAGCTAAATTGCATTATTCCACATTTGCTGTGTACTAGGAGTAAGCGTCAACTACTTTTTTCCTCTTCTATTTAGGAAAATAAATGCTGCCCTTCTAAACTATGTATACATAACTATAAAACATAACTATATAAATATTAATCTATCTTGAAAGATCAATTTATACTGCACATATAGAAAGGTGGCACCAGTGTTGCCTACTGATTCTGTAATAATTTTTAAAGACTGATTATACAAAATCAATGTCATTTTTTAACAGAGGAAACAAGTTTCTAATACCTAAACAGCACTGGTCAGCCCTCTGCTGGAAAGGGGATACAGAAAAAATCCAAACTTCCTTCTTGTTTTAACTCACCCTGAGCCTTTCACAGAAAACAATCCTGGGGCAGCTTTTGGAAGGTGCTTATGTACCGTGCAAAGGCAATATTGCTTCTCTGCATAGTTGGTCTGCTAAGGCATCTAACTTAGCAGCACACCAAAAAATGCCCTTTTAGGATAGAGCTTAGCCTAAAGCGGAATCCTTTTTAGTCATTAATTCTGTTACCTTTTGATATATGCCTGAAGTATTTACAGTTTTTATGTGACCAAATGTTTTCAGACTTAACAAAACCCACCCTCTTCTCTAGTGTCTATGGATTGTCCAGATCTAACTTTTCAAAGATTTGCAAGGTCCTCTCCTTATGTCTGTGAGGATATAAATAGGATTCAGTTTAATTAACATCAGCAAAGGCATGTTGAAAATAGATTTGTTCTGTTGCTGACTTTCTCCATTTCTTAATTTCAAGATGTTAAGCTTTCCAAAATAAACGTTTTTTTTTTCTTCTTTTTTTTCTTTTTTTTTTTTTAGGGAGGAGAAGTGTTTTCCTGTTTCTCAATAGAGATGAATTGTTTCAGATCAAGTGTTCAAGCAGTGAGGAAGTGAAGTTATTGCTGTGATGGACTAAGAAAATAAGGCAAGTTAGGCCATATATAGCAGCTGTATAATCCAAAAGCCACATTTCCCTGCAAATCCATGTTTTCTTCTTTTTGTAGGCACGTTTAGTAGAGAAAAAGGGGAGAAAACCCCCTAATTCTTGATCTGAATGTGAAGAGCTTGCACCACAACAGTGACAGCGTAGCTCAGGACAGAGGGCTGGGCAATCTCGAGTCGGGCTACAGCAAATGTGAGGCCAAATCTCATCATAATTAAAACCATTTTGGAAGCTGCTTCCAATTACGACAGCTGCAGTCGCACCGTGTCCCTCCCTGTCCCCTCACTCCCTCCTGGTTCCAGAGGACAAGAATTGCCGCAGGAGCAGGTCCAGGATCACCCCAAACCCTTCAGGAGGGAACTTTCCCTGGCAGGGCAAGAACGGAATCTGCAGTGTTTACCAGGACTTGCCATCGAAAGGTTACTTAGGAGCCAAGTGCTCTGCTTTCCCAAAAGCAGGCTTAAAAGGCTGCAGGGTATGTTTTCAAAGTAGGACTTCAGCCATGTGACTCATTAATGTCAATGGGAATCATGTTGTTAAAACTTGGTGCAGTGCTTTGAAAATGTATCCCTATATGTCAGTTTTCTTTTCTAGGCAAAATTATCAAAAACAGACCTCGTGGGCCGTTTTCTTAAACGAAGCTTTTCAGTATTATATGCTAATAAATCAACAGTTTAGCAGGCTTGATCTGCTCTCATTCCATCCTACTCCATCTCCACTTTCCATTTTATCATTGACTTTGATTTTATACATAGTTATAGTAGCATATAGTTTTTGCAGACATTGCCTGGAGGAAGGCAACTGCAACATTTCAGGCACTGGATTGCAAATTGTGTGGAAAGCAGCAATGGTGCTATAAAGGGATAATAGTATTTGTTGCATCATTTCAAATATAAAGCAGAATCAGTAAGGAAAAAGACCTATATATAGATTTTTTAGATTACAGTTTTCAATTGCAAATTGCAACAAATCAACCCTTACTTATTAAAAAATAATCAGTTTGAAAGATTCAGAATTACCTTTTCAGAATAACTCTGGGATCCACCAACAACAAAATATCAGATGACAAGACTGTGTGCTTAGCAAAAAAGCAAATTAATATAATGAGATCTCTGGTTTCTTGGAAAGAATTATACTTCCTTTTACTCCATTGACTATAGATAGAATTACCCTGAAATGCTTGTAAGCTCCGAGCTACAACAGAGAGATGATTTGTTATTCCTATTAGCTGGGTTTTGTATTTAGTCACTAGTATGTTTTACTGGAGCAGCATGAAGGTGCAGGTTCTTTATGCTCCAGAAGTTTTCACCTTTAGATCATCAGCTCATGTCTGTCCTGGGACCCACATCTTCATTTGAATAAATCTCTGGAATAAAATGATTGCTATCTGTACGGATAGTGTACCATATGCTTCTGTAGTTCTGTTTCTCAGCTGCAGCTGTTCCATTTAGTAATTGCTCTTTTACAAGTCTCAGCAAAGACACAAGACCAGAATTGCACTCTCCTTTTCTCTTGAAAATCACTGTTGTGGAGCAGTTTGGGGTTAGTGTAGTTAGGAGAACTTGTTTTGGGACTGTAAATGGTGACTGGTATCGATTAGCAGGAATGTCTCTTAGATAATGTGAGTTGAAAGTAACAGACATCTGTCTTCATGATTGCAAAATAAGGGAATAAGAAACTGCTAGAATTCTCCAGCAAGCCAGACAAAGGTAGGTGGAAGTATCCCTAGAGAGCATAAAGAGAGTGCACCCATCTGCTTACCTGCTTGATTTTATCTTCATTCTTCTTTTCCATAAAGAAATCACAGTTTAGTCTAATCTCCTATGCTCCTTAGCTTTCTGATAATGTTGGCTGTTATCTTATGTTAATATCTTAGCTTAAAAGGGTAGGACTATTTTATTCAAGTAATGATGTTCTCCTATGTTCCAAGAGCTTAAAACATGCTCTTTTTTTATGACTTCACAGAATGTGACATAGTGCCATTGAAAAGTGGATATCTGCACCAAATACAGGTTGCCGTAATGGTTACTTTGAGAGAGACAAGTTCCAGCACATTTTCCAGTAGTCACATTTCCTTCTTTTTTACTTTAAATTTATTTTTTTTTCCCTGGCAAGCTAAGGCTTTATAATATGCTTGTCGTGAAGTGTTTGGGAAAATTTAGCTTCTGGACTTCTTGCATTGTCAGTAATTTTTGTTTGGGGGAAGACAGAACTCTGCTCTTTACTTGATAGTCAGTAGTCATCAAAAGTATAAATCTTAGGAAAAAAATGTCTTGTTTTGTCTGGTGGTGAGCAGCAATTACTTCAGTGTAAACCCTAAAAATATAAGAGAAAGTGAGAACAGATACCTTTAGATTCAGCATAAATAGCAATGTGAAAACTTGAAACTCAGCTCAAGTTCAACAAAGTAGGATTTGTTTGCCTTCCATCGCTCTCGAATTACTGGCAGAGAAATAATTTCTTTGTTTCTACGATACTGCTCTAAAGCTCAAAACACTCTAGAAACATGGTTGTGATCTATAAGCTCTTCATGCAGGTGGAAAAACTGGCACGTGGAGAGGTCTGTCTTCTGTCATGCTGCCCTGAAGTCCCACCTATCCCTGGTGCCCTTGTTAGTGTTGTGGTTCTTGTCCTTCCTCTACTTGCAAGCCATCCATTCTGTTCTCTGCAGAATAAACAGAGATTTTAAAAGTTTTTATGTTTAGATACCATGGTGATAAATGTAATACAAAATTTCAATGAGGGAAAGGTGCTGTATTTCTAAAAGTTAGGTTTTTGGTGGGGTTTTACAAGGTACCAACAAAAGAAATTGTAACAGATTTCTATACACCAGGGTGGTAAAGTCTCTTTTCAAAACTGAATTAATATACTATGAATCTCTTTACAACCATTTCTGTTATAATTAAGTAATCCTAATAGAACACTTTCCACATTGAGAAAGGGATAATTCTATTTCTATGATGATAATGCTAGATAGTCTTCTATATTCTTTTGGTGGGAACATGAAGAGGGAGCTCTAGAAATGACAACAAGATGTTTATTTTGTTGCTGAACCCTGTTACCCCGTACATTTTCATTCTTTCACCAGGTGGACATGCAACCTTATTGTCTGTTTTTCCAAAGATGTGTATGAAGCTTTCCAGCACTCGAGGTAAAACAAAATATATGAATCTGTAGTAAAATATTAGATAAGCCATGTTCTTTCTAATTAAGATCATAAAATTCACAGTTTTCTTAGTCTTTCCAGGGCTTAATGGGCTGCTGCTTCTCATATACTCTTGACATAACAAGAACTATGCAACGTCTTACTTATTATTTATGTAACTTCATATTATATTTGGAGTTTGTTCTCCATTTTTCTATTTGTTGGAGGTAGCAAAACATCTTTTGTGCTTGTCCCATGAATTTAAAGACTTCATTCCTATTAAGAGCTGAAAGCCTGCTGACAATTAATTCCCTGATGATTATACTGTTTCCCCTTGAGTCTGGGTATGTAATAAACAGAATACGCCAAATAGCTTATGACTGGATGATGCAGAAATTGAATAAAAGGGTAGAGGACCATCACAGCTCTGTAACCCAAGTACTTACTCCGTCATACCTGCACATGTCCTTAACCTGCCCCAGGATCCTCTTCTCAGGGTGCAGCTGGAGAGTGAACATGGGCCTGTGATCTCTGTGTTGACAGAAGGAGATCTGTGCCCTGGATCCATTATATGGATTGCTTTGGAGGTTTCAGGATTATATCTAAGATAATCTTACTCAATTGCTCACATAGCTGCATGAGGAGTTGGAACTGGAGATGCCAGCTAGACTAGGAGTTTGATCAAAAGCATAAACCAGAGCAGCAGGTGGAAAGACTGACACAGAACTTCTCAGTGATAATCCATTAGTTCTGTATTCTAGCCTATTATGGAAAGAATTGTGATAGGTACTGAGTTAAGTCAACTTGTTTATAGAGAAAATAACCAAAAGGGAAAAATAGCTCAAGATCAGTCACTCCTTTGGCAAATTCAGTTTAACCTCAATTAATGGAAAAGCATGATGTGCTCCCACACCTTGAAGCTTTGCACCCCAAGGGTCTGCCAAGGTCTGGCACTTTGCCTGGACTAATAAACTCTCTGACAAGCACAAGCACTGGGGATCTGTGTGCTGAGATACCCTTGTGGCTCATGTCTGGCAGAGCTTAATGAGTCAGGTTCAGCGTCGTGTGAGAGCAGCTGCACTACTGCTGGACCTGGTCCCAGAGCTGGCTCAAAGTTTCTCAACAGCATAATGACTCAGACTTGCAGTGGTGGGTGAGAAATTTTGGAGCAGGTAAAGGAGAATGGGGGAGGAAAATGGTATTGGAACAGTTATTAGGGGTTTCTTAGTACTGTTCATGGAGAAGCTACAAAATTTTGCATTATGATTTTGCTGAGGGAATGGACTGAATAGAGTTAGCCATGCTATGAGCTGATGAGTCCATTAAAGACCTGAAATGAAAATGTAGGGGGTAACAGGGTTCAGCAACAAAATAAACATCTTGTTGTCATTTTGGGGATTTTGGGGACACGTTTTCGCTTTCCACCTCTACTTGTGAAACCTCTTTGTAGTTTTGTTTCGTGAGTGTGAAACCTCCTTGTCCTAGGTCTGTCTTCTGGAAGGACCATGGACCCTCTCTTCTTCCCTCTCATGCAGTTGCTTGCTCTAAGCCCATCCTACAAAGGCAACAACTTGTCCTCTGATGTGGGAGGAAGTCCAGGAAAGGCACTAAGGAGAAGTGACTCTAGATTTTGTAGTCGTTGTTGAGATCCTGGAAAAGCCCTGGGAGGCTTGCTAGGTCCCAGACCCGGCTGATCCTGGGTGAACATCCTGATCCAGCCTCAGACCATCACTGTCCCCAGGGAGGTTTCTCATGCCCAGGGCTAGGGCTTCCCCCGCTGTCCCCATAGCTGCTTTGCTTCTAGCTGGGATGGTGGGATGGGCTAAACAAGCTGCAGAAAGTTATCACTTGTGCTGCTTATTCTATCCCTCGGTAACTGCAAGGTAACCCTAGACCCTGTGCCTTGCAGTGGTTGAAAATATTATTAAAATGGAAACGAACCCATTTTAAAGCATTTTTCTAAGCCAAGGTAGAAATGTTTTTGAGTCAAATTTAGGATTATCTCAGATTTTGGTAGCTAAAATATTTATGATATTTCTAGACACTCATGAAATCAGCCATGGTTACCTTATATTTTTTATTGAGTCGTATTTTTCTTTTTCTTTTCAATTCCATAAGACTTTGTGTCTTTACCCCAATATTTTACTTCCTATGCAAGACTTCTTTCCCACCCATAATCTTATTTCTTTTCACTTACATTTCATTGGATGTGTCTATGTGTATTAATTCTTCTGCAAATTTTTAAGTGTGTATTTTTAACAGTTTAATCTGTTTATATCTATATTTTCCCATCTTAATAGTAAGTTAGGAAAATAAATAAAGGTGCAGAACAATTAGCACAAGTAGCAAAATTGGTTTCACTACTTGCTCAAAAATGTTGCAAAGTAATTAGTATGGTTGCAAAAATTT
>JAHLSL010000044.1:11462009-11491162 GCA_025920805.1 Petroica traversi | reverse complement strand
TTCCAGTTCTCATGAAGACAGTTTTCACACATCTAACTCACTGGGGGACAATGCTGTGAGTAATTGAAATAATGAAGGTTTTGGTCCAGTTGCTGTGTGAATTGAGCTGCATCATTTCACTTATTTTATTTTCTATTCCAGTTTTTCTTTGTGTGTGTGACTGAGTGTGTTAATTTTACCAATCTGGTTTTGTTTCAGGTGCCTCTGAGTACCATTTGCACTAATGGTGTTATTACATTTAAGTTCTTTCCGCATATTTCATGAAAACTACCAGCCAAAAGATCAAAAGCTTTTCTGTGAAAAACAGATTGTTTAAACAGCTGAAATACTTCTTACATGTGTCTACATCTACTGTAGATTTCTATGAAGTAGTAAGTATCACACATTTAGGCATCTGCCATCTTCGAAGTGATTTCTGAGTAATGGATGTGAAAAGTCAGCTCTTCAGATGGCAACTTTCCATAACTGCATTCAATTTTGGGAGTGCTGTTATTTGATACTGCTTCTTTTTCTGGTAAATTTTATTTCCAAATTTCATTTTCATTATGTTTCTTTTTATACTATTTCCATTATTTATCCCAAGGGAGAAACCAAGACGAGTACTTTTGAAATAAGTATAACACAGAAACTACATTTGTGTTCTTTTAAAGCTGGGTTTTATATCCTCTCTCACAAATAATGGAAATTCATAACAATAGGCTTATCTGAGTTCAAGATGAATGGGAAAACATTCCACTGACTTCAGAAAGTTTTGAATCAGGACTTGTGCTGTGTTCTTTAGAGTAGCAATGAAGCATTTGTGTTTTAAAGTATTTCTGCAAATTTTCTTTTCCTGCATTTGTCCTTATATTTTCTTTCTGAATTTTTGGCTTCAGAGGTTCTGCAGGTGAATTGTATATGAAGAAAGTCCATTTCAACAATTTTACATTTTCTGTTGTTTTTTTTTAACTGATTGTGTACGTAGACATGTATAATGTGGACTAGTGTCTGTATTTTTTTTTTCCAAATGTCTATTGTTTTCTAATCATCGCTTGTAATTAGTTTTCTTTTAGAAGCTGACAACTCCATTTTCAAGCTTTCTTTATATGAGGTATTTCCATGTCCTTTTTGGCTTCCAGTTTTAAATTCCATCTAATTTTACAATATCTTTATTGAGATAGCATTCATACTTCTGATTTATTTGCAGAGGAGCACGAACACCTGATATAAATAATGGCATCACTCATATGACAGTATTTCTCTCACCTTTTTTTTTTATGCCCTCTTACATTTTGTTTCCTTTTTTGACCTTACCTGGCCTTTGAAGTTTCTTGCATGTCCAGGGGAATGTCTGTGTCCCTCTATTCAAATAAAACTGTCAATTTAGAACCCATTGTCTTTAGGGAATTGTTTTAAACTCTATCTACCCACAGATAGTGGGCTGTCTTCCAAAGTTCCTTGATTGTTTTTTTGCTTACTGCTTAAGAGGCTGTATAATAGGTTTAAAGTTTCTTTTAAGAATTGGTCAATAAACCTGAGCTGGTGGGAAGAACCTACTCCAGAGAGAGAGAGGTAGAATGTTTTGTTCTCTGTAGCTTAAGAAGTTTTCTAATGGTGTTATGCATGAGGGTGGTAGTGCTGTAGTCAGCTCTAATTCAGAGTACTCTTCTCTCAGATGTTAAAATAAACATTGCTTTAGGTCAGCAATAGCTCATTTTTTAAAAGTTTGCTTGCAGTGGGGGAAAAAAATAAGAAAAGACACCTGGATGTGAAGATTTTCATATGTGTACAGATCTGTAATTAAAACAAAACAAACAAAAATTATAATTTTTCTTTTCTAAGAGTATTTGGGAAACAAATTCCATCCAGCTGAAATAGCATTTCTGGAGGGAATTTCTATTCCCAATGCTTAATATAGGAGCACTACACCAATTCCTTCTCATAAGGCAAGAATTTTGTTGTTAACACTTTTTTTTTTTTTTTTTTTTTTAAGAACAAGCTTCTTTGTCATGTATGCATTTGCTTTCTCAGGTCCTGTAAGGATTAACAACCCTCCTCAGTGCTAATGGCAAGATTTTTCTGATACCACTGGCATTTGGCAATGTCCTTCAACTTTTTCAATGTTGTTGGACATTTCTTGAAGGTAGAGAAGGAATAAATTGCCCAAGTGTAGGATCAAACTGGGATGATGAACAATAGTGCTTCTATGGTTTTGTATGAAGGTCTGAATTTAGCTGATGTGTTGTAATGTAATTAGTCATTGAAATTCTAAAAATAGTTACTGATGCTTTACCACTTCTTTAAACAATAGATTTTGAGGCACAGGATTATTTGGGAAGAAAATAATTTGAAACTTCTCAGAAGCTAATTTCTTTTTTTCTGGCAGAAAAAAAAATCAGTGGCATCTTATCTTGGATCAGTTGTTAGTGACTAGTGGGTCAGCTTCACTTGAAGACTAGGATTGCTTGGATTCTTATAACTTGGTCATAGGTTTTGGAGGACATCTGCAAATCATTGCATGAATCAGAAAAGTACAAATTCACAACAGCTCTACTCTCTTGAGTTGTGTTTGATATTTCCTGTTTTCATGTTTCCTTGGTATCTAACACATAGCCTGCTAAACATCAGCTGTTCCCAATGACTCAGATCTGCGGACCTTTGATCAATTTATCTTGTCATGATTAACCAATTTCTATACTGGAAGGATGATGTTACAATTTTTATTTTTTTTTAGTACAAATATTATGCAAACATCCTCCCTAATTCTGTGCAGATCCCAGTTTTTGGTGTGTCCTGTATTCTAACTGCAGGTCCTTTTTACTCCACTGACCCAAATCCTATCAGTGACATGAGGGTTTTTTGGGACCTAAGGTATTCTCAATAATGGATTGGAATTGGAGCAGTGACTAAACTGGACTACTTCTTTTTCTTTTTCTTTTCTTTCTTTCTTTTTTTTTTTTTAATGCCCATTTTCTTTCAATTAATTTTATTGAAATATTTTGATTTATTCTCTGGAAAGAACAACAAAGGGGAAAGGATAAAACCAAAACAGTTATGTCATGGGGAATTCAAGCTTTTATTGTTTACAAATTAAGACAACTTACTTCTTGTTCCTTATCTCTAACTGGAGAGATTTAAACTCTTTAGACCTGCAAATGGCCTCCTGTTAATGAATATGGAGACCCCTGTACGACTTCAGTACTGATTTCTGTTCAGAAGATTTTGAAACTTCAGGGTTCTGTGGATCATAAGCAAGGAACACGTCTATGAAGCATCATGTGCATGAGAAAGGTAGTTTGCTGCATATGGATATATTAAAAAAAATTCCATATGTATATTCACATTCAGTCTATCTGTTAATCTATTTTCTGCTACACCAGGTAAATTCCAAGTCCATCCTGAAATGTGAAACAGAAGAAGTAGCAGTATGTGTGTTAAACCTGATCCTTCCTGACGCCTACACACATGTTTGTTTCAATTGTTGAAGGCCTTGATTCTGTTGGAGACATTCCATTCTCTGGTCCCCTAACACCAATACAGACCAGTGCATGCTTTCCTGGCTGTGTGCATCTATCCAATGTTTCTCTCTTTCCAGGTGTGTCTATGGACTCTTTTATTTTATTCATTTTATTGAGCATTTTTTGTATGTTATAATTTATTAGATTATATAAAAAGTATATTCCAATATTTCTTCAAATCAATAAAGCACTAGTGCCCACATCACTCTGAATATCAAACTTAAAAATAGCTTCTATAGAGTCCTATAATGAAACTTTTTACAGCCATTATGCATTTTTAAATTATTATTTTAAAAATACTATTCCCCAGAATGGGGCATTAGCCCAAAATGTAAAAGATTTATAAAGCTAAGAAAACACTGGATTATTCTGGAAGTCCAGCCTATAGAAAATGCTATTGAATGACTGTGATGTGTTAGCTGCACCAAAGCTTGCGATTGCACAGGTCATGTCAGGGACACTTGCCATATCCAAAACCCATGCCACCATTACGGACTAAGCCTTTATTCCATTGGGTGTTCAGTTTCCAGACTTCCAGTGTGCCACAGGAACCTAAACTCCTTCTTTCTCTCTATCCCAGGTTATAGGTAGTCAGTGAAGATGTCATAGAGCAGCAATCTTTCTGCTTCCCAGTTATTACAACCGTCCCACATGGGTATGATGCTAGAAATCCCCTTTGCTTATGAGCCTATGTCCAGTTTGTTCACAACAAAATGTTGTTTATCCATCTGTAGATATTTTCAGAAAAATTAGTCAAAATCAGATCTTACTAAATCTTGCTTATCATTGTAAAGGCTGGGGAAGTCTTATTATCTCATACATGCTCCCTTTGGTCTAACAAACATTATCTCAGTAGTTGCTAGATTTTTCTCCACATCCCTTTTTTCTCTAGATTTTTATTTACTTTTTTTTACTGTTTTATTAGAATATTGTCTTAGGACTAAAACATGTGGATGGTATAAGCAGAAAGTGTTTTCCAAAAAGGTTTTCCTGCTGTTCTTAAGCAAAATTGCATTTCTTACTGAATAAATGATCTCTCAGCCGTCCATGGTTTTGTCTCTTATTTTCTTCATATGGTGACTCTTTCTGATACAGCTCTCTGTAGGCAAACAAGTAATAAGGTATAAAGAATCTTTAAAATATTCATAATAAAGAAGCTGATAGATTTCCTTTATTCCTCAGTTCTCCCCTTTTTTTTCTCTTCCTTTTATCTTCCTGTAGAGAAAAGAATTGGGCATGGGTGGTTCTTTGGGGAATTCCTGGTTCTTTATCTCTTCTTTGGGTATCTGGTGCTGTCTTCAAATTGCTTTTTTTTCAGGGAAAATGTCTCCCCAGGTTTTACAGGAGCTTTTTCAGAGCTTCTGTCAGGTCTGATGAAGGTCTTATCACTTCGTAAAGTCCCCTTAGTAGATGTGAGTTTATTTTTCTTTCATGTTTTGTTGCAGGGTGCAGTCAAAAAGGTAACACATAAGTAGATATTTTTTATTATACCTGGGCAGGTTGAAAGGATTTTATTTTTTTAATTCAAGTTTACCATTCCATTACTGGGATAACACACTTCTGGTTTTTTAACATTCTTTATCATTAAATCAGCACTGCATTTGGACACATCTTCAGTATTAGGGTTTTCATTTTCAGTTGAAATGTTCAGTTATATCGACATATGCCAAGACAAATCCCCCATTCCTTTCAAAAGGCCAACAGTAGAGATGTTGAAGAGAAGCTGAAGAAAAGTAATGCTCAAAGTATTAAATCAGGAAACTGGGAAGACCTACACATGTTCTGAATGCCAAGCACTCTGGCTAGAGTGCCCAACAACCTTTTGGACTGTAATTTCTGGTCCCTGCCCAACAGCAGCATGTGTTGCACATCACTCTATTCATGCTAATCCACTCGCAGGCTGATAATCCCGGCCACATGGGCACTCACAGTTTTGGTGATGTGCTCTGACTCTTTTATTGTGAATTGATCTGCAAATCCACCATCGCTCTAATTCTTGTCTAATTAGCAGTAATCTGTCAATTCTTGTTTGGCACATGGGGTCCTGTTTCCAGCCCATGAGAACTGACTCAGCAGAGCTGCTGAGCATCTCTGATGTTTTTTCTTGCTTTTCCCTTTTATTTATATTTTAAAAAAATATTTTTAGCTTGCTTTTGCATCTTTATATTCTGAGAAGAGATTTTCGGATTCAACTACCTGAGTTTGAGGAGATGTGATACATCTTTACCTGCTTTCTTCTGCTTGGAAAAGCACTTTATTTAAAATATGCCCGTGTTTTGTGAACCACTCTTCCCCCTTCGGGAATATTTCCCTGACTTCTCAGGCTAAAACGTCTGTCAGTTTTTCTTCAGTTTTATGAAGAAAGGGACACTATTCGAATCTTTCACTTGTTGCAAAATATACATGCCTTTCCATAATAAAACATTTTTCATTGAATCACTGTCTGATTACCTTGAAAAAATATAGAGGTGGTATTGAACTTAACTGTGTTATTTTTCTGTAATATTTGTACCGTGATTAGAAATTTTAAAAGAAAGGATGGGGAATATCTTTGACTTATGATTGACTTGCTTTTTTCTGTCAAGGGTCTTCTGATACTGACAACTCATCATACTTTGGTATTTATGATCATGTTGTTATGTCTGAATCATGTAGCTTCTAGTACAAATTCCCAATGAAACAATATTTCTGGTGGTTTACTTTTGTGAGTGCTACATACACTAAATTGCATCCTTCGTGGTGAATAAAAAAGCAGCACAACATAAATTTCTTATGATTGGTAGATACCAAATATACTACTTTATATGATATCCAACATACTACTTTGTTTTCATCTGTGGTTTCTTTAGGTCTTTGGCACAATAAAAGACTTGCCCTGGTAATAACACATGTCAATAGCCAGAGACCAAAAGGCTGCAAGCCAGGCTCTCATGAGAGCAACCCTTACACAGAAACATAAGGTAGCCATGTGTATGAGTACTTCATGCACATATATTAGGCATCTATTTATTTTTCCCCCACATTACCTTATTGAAAAAAACAAGTGAAAAACTGCTAGTTTTTGGCTATTTTTCTTAGTATTTTTTAGAGCATTCCAAAAGGTCATGGGGAAGCAAGATCTTTAAGAACTGAATATCAAGACATTTGGATACCAACCCCAGCCTTTTGTACTTCACTTTAGACTTTGTTACATTATAATAGTGTTCAGGAATTTTTCTAAAATTAGCCCTGCAAGAAATATTTGATGTGAAATTGCTTTGATTTGAATAAGAAAAGTGGCTGCAAATCAGCACACTTTGGACAATGTTCTGCAAGGCCTGTAAAAAAAGCTGTCAAAGCTGGGCATAAGTATAATTTTGCATTGTCTGGAAGTCTGGAAGCATTTATAAGTAGATTCTATGAATGCATTTGATTTGGAATGTTTGAGAAGGGAGTGGACAAGTAAGATAATTGCAAGCCTCTAACTTTATGTTATCCATTTAACCATAGGCTACTCTCAGAAACTGTGACTGCAGATTGTTTGGTTTCTTTTCTCTGTGGAAATACTGCCTTGGTTTTTGTTATCTAATCAAGAGAAATAAGCAAAGAAGTGTTTTTTTGTTGGTTTTTTTGTTTGTTGGTTTGTTTTTTTTTTTCCCAGGTGGGTGGTAAGGACTACAATATTTCTAAGAGTCTTTCAAATAAGTGAGTAGGATCTATCTATCATGTAGCTGTAAGTCATACTACAGTGGAAGATTCAAGACAGAATTTTTGCTTTCTACTGTAAACCACTGAAGCTCAAAAATATGGAGGAAAGGTGGGAGGGAGCGAAGGAAGGAGAGAATTGGCCTGGTCTAGACACAAATGAGTTAGAGCAGATAGTCTGAATCTGTTCCCTCACTCGTTGATATTCAGCATGAGGCACCACTGTTTAGGATGGATGAGAACAAGAAATAAAGCACAATATTCCTGTCAGATATTTTGGAGATACATATAAATGCTTAGATTTTTTTCCCCAGGATGATCTTTGGGCTCTTGTGTCTTATTCACACACATAGATGAGCATAAGTGAAGCCATTCTTCTGCAAAAGGCTCAACATGTCTTTAAGGCCAAATACTTTTTGCACTGTGAAGAAGTGGGACACGGAAGCAACACATTCTGGGATTCAGGACAGAGGAAACTGTAGACAGGGTTTAAAAAAACTGACTTACGTAAAATCTGCCTTCCCTCCTGCTTCTACTCCCTGGGTCCCCTCAAAGGAGCATATGACTTCTGTGAATGGACAGGTCACGCACTGAGTAATGTTTTGGCTCCATGTTTACAATGGAGGTAATGGATGCTGGCAGGGGAGCACACTGGGAGATCTGTCCCATCTGTTCAGATCTGCTACGGACTCGGCTGGAGATAGCTCAGTGTATTATCTTTCTATGAATCATCACTGCTCCTCTAAGGGTGTGCAGAATTCTGTTCAGCAGAGCTGATAACGCTCTGAGCACACCTTAGGTAAGAATGCTATTTTCTACAGTTCCTGCTCTGTCTTATGAATCTTATTTTTTAGATTCACTTTTACATTATTCTTCTCATCTGAGAGCTGCTGCTGTGTTAACCTTCTAGAAGAAACTTAGAGCAGCAGAGCTCATTTGTAGCAGTTTAAGGAAAGGACCTGCAACATAATGTTTTCTTTCTCTTAGTTGTAGTTTTACTTGTTTCTGAGTAAATAGAGTAATTTTGAGAGACTTTTCCCCAAGTTTGAACATACCAGGGGTGAATTTGGCCTGAAGACAGAATGTAAAATAATTGACAGAATGTGAATTATTACCTTGCATCTTAATGAAATCTGAATGACCAGTGGAGTTTCTCCAAACACACTTTTTAAATATAAAAAGTGAGTCCTTGCTCTCTTTAATCAGATTATTGGCTACGGTTCAGGAATCATTTGGCAAAATTATGTAGCTTATTCAAGCTAAGTTTACACAATAGTTCATAATGGAGGAAAACCTTGCATCGTGCTCAACCTTCAAAATCACAACCAACCTTCAGAATTCCAAACTAAAATATAAAGAACCACAGAAACGGATACAGCAATGCCCAGAGAAATACCTTTATTCCCAAATAGCTCAGCTGTAATAAGCAGAGTTCATTGTTTTAAGCAATAGATTTAAACATTCATAAGGTCAGGATTATAATAAACAACATTCATCCTGTTTTGCCTTTGTATACTTTAGTTAGTTTTCTAATAAAGTTAGGGTTTATATAGGTAAATATTAATATATATTGATTTACAATTAAAGATTAATTTTATGCTTCATCTATTATTTCTCTTTGCTAACCAGCCAAGCACTTTATTTTCATGTATCAGTGAAAAGAGGACTTGTCTTTTAAACCATGTGGAAAAATCCTAAATGTTATTATGTTAAAAAATGATACCTCTTATTTATTAGAATACTTGTTCTTATTCTCTGTTGGGTAGAAATGCCTTGGGATAGGGAAAGTGAAAGAGAAAATCAAATAACAGTGTAGAAGATCAGCTTTCTGGGATAAAATTCTGATCTGCCAAAGAAAGAGAAAGTATATGGAATATGCTGGATGGATAGAAAAAAAAAAACGTGATTCATTTAAAGTTGATTTCTTTTAAATAAATTTTACCCATTAATAATTGAACTAATATTTCTGGTCACTCAGTTCTTCAGAACTTTAGAAAGACCATGTCCAAGCCCCTCAGACTTTTTATTCATAGCTTGGAAACAAAAAACAAATTTTCCCTACTCTTCAAATCCAAACAAATTTCTCAGTTTGAATGAACTGATTATTGACTTGGCAAAGCTGAATAAACAGAAATGAGTAGAATATTATCTCTAGGGCTGCAAAAGAGCCTATAATGATCATGAGTTTATCTCTTCACATATTGTGTTCCCATGGGGTAAGGAAAGGACTCCTCCAACTCATTTCTTGGAACTGTTAAAATTAACCTCCAACTAAAATGTATTTCCTAATTGTGATTATTTAAAAAGGATTTTAAAAGTCTGAATTTAAAATAGATAAGTAAGTGACCATAATTTCAAATTAAACAACTACAATTTTAAAAGGAGACTACTTTTAAATAAAGAAACATTCTTATGTGACAGAAGCAAGTTTGCTATTTGTCCAAAACTTTTTGTTGCCTTTGCTAATAGACAAGTGTTCAAAAATTGTGTCAGTGGGCACCATTCTCACTAAAACTTCCAAACGAGGACACACCCTGATTCAGAATACACCTGTCCACAAGAGAATACCCTGGCACAAGGGTACACACAGGCAGAGTGGCCTGCAGTGTTTTTGTATTAAAGGGAATTACCATCTTGTGCATTAGGTGTCACTGCTGCCCAGTCACTAGGGATGGAACCTCCTGTGTGACGAGCTAAGGCTTGGTGGGATATCCAGAGAGAAGCTGTGGGTGAGCTGAGGGTGACTCTGTGCCTTTCCTCCTCTCCTCAAAGCTCTCCTGTGCAGCTCTTCCTCAGCTGGGGTTTATATATGTTGGACCAGGCATTTCCTTCAGTAAATAGCCCTGGGCTAAGAGTATCTAAAGGGTGATTTTCAATAAAGCTTTTGGAGAGACAGAGAACCTCATCAGCGTGGCCCTTGAGTTCTAGGCAGAGCTGCACCACTCACCTGCAGTTTTACACAAAAGGGAAAACATCCTGACGAGTCCATGTAGAGGAGGATTCAATTTTACAAGAAAATAAGCCACAAATAACCGGATAGAGGAACACTCAGTGCCAAAGGAAAATGGACATTTAAGGCCATTGCTGAAAGACTGCTGAAAGAAATGGCTACAAAAAGGATAGTATAATAGAGAGGGGAAAAATGTCTGTGTATGGGGCAGAATAGGAAGATTTTCTGGGTTTGTTCATGAAGTATTTAAGTGCTCTTAGGTGTTTTCTTTGCAGTGCATGGTAGTCTCACAACCCATGGGTGTGAAGCTGTTTGAAGTCAGACTCTCTTGTTTGAGAGTAAAAGTAAGAATCCAGGTTGCACTTCAGGCTATAACTTTTTCGCCAGATAATGCAGATAAAAGCTACTCTCCTTAGTGCCAAAAGCATGTCATTACCTCCCCACAGTTCCTCCACAGTTGTAGTTTCCTGACCTTGTTCTGTTTCCTTAATTGCATGTATATCCGTTGGGAGATGGAGCCTGCAATCTTCTGCATTTCTACCCAGCTCTTTAGTGGAGAAGACTTTGGGAAATCTTCCTCCTAGCATGCTGCTGATTAACCAGTGGATCTTGCCTGGGTTCAGGTGAAAAAGTGAGACCAGCCTAAAATGATCAGGACTGCTAGGATATTTTAAAGAAGTTATTGGCAGAGATGGGACAGGTATCAGTTCAGTGCAAGGTAAACAAAAAACAACCTATGGAATTTGTGTATGTGTGCATGTGTTCAAAACAAAAAGATTTAAAAAAATTCATTTCTTTATTCCAGCTAAGTCAAAGGATATGGAATTTTTTTTTCCCCGTGAAACTATGGTTAAATCATACAAAATAACAAGGATAGTATCTTCTTTATTCTTTCAATACTAAAAATGCAAAATCCTAATGAAAAAAGAGATTTTTCCAGGTTTGGGGTAAGATTTGAACACGTTCCCATAAAATGAGTTAGGCAAATATCTCTCAGAAAGGTTAAAGTCACCAAAGAGCTGTGAGGTTTTTTTCCCCTGAGGAATGTTTTGTGTCTGTATAAACCCAGTCCATCAGTGTCAGGTCCTACAATGGTGGTACAGCTTGATTTCAGTAGGACCAGCTGACGTGGCAGCAATAGCAGCAATGTGCTATTTTGACACTTTGGAAGAGTCATTGCCTGGCTGTGCTTGGGTTTTGGATCCAAATGTTCCAGGTCTGAAAACAATCAAGCTGGGCACAGACCTTTGACATCTGAGAGGAGCACCCTGAAGAGGGCAACAAAGCTGGGGATGGGGTTGGAAGGTGTGTCCTGTGAGGGGTCACCTCACAGCAGCACCAGAGGAAGCCTCAGACTGGATATAAGGAAACATTTCTTTACCAGGAGAGTGGCCAAACACTGGAACAGGCTTCCTAGAGACCTGGTCTGTGCCCCAGGGTTTAACAGGCATCTGGACAATGCCCTGCTTTATCCTTTGGTCAGCCCTGAAATGGTCAGGCAGTTGGACTGGATGGTCACTGTAGGTCCCTTCTAACTCAACCACTCTATTCTGTAGCTAATGCTTCACATTTCATCTAATTTAAGTCGTCTGCTTCCAGAGGAGAGGAATTGTGCCCTGAAAGTTCCTCTTTTTTCCCAGCACCATTTAAATGCCAATGAAGATACATATCAGAGTTGACCAGAGGAATCCCATTCTTGGTAATCTGATTCATCAGTTTTAACAATGATATAAACAGTAAACATATATTTTTAAAATAGTGATGCTTAAACTTGTTCTGCCTTCTTTTTTTCTTTTTCCTACAGAAGGCTCAGTTTCATCGGTTAGAGAAGCAGTTAAAACAAATAAACACTTCAAACTCAATTTGATACTTGGTTGTGGTTTGTTTTTGTTTTTTGGTTTGGTTTTTTTTTCCCAAAAGTACATAATACATCTAGAAATGCTTATATAGCAATTAAATAGTTTAATCTTTATCCAGACTCACAACGTTTATTTATATTTCCTCTTATTAAGAAATGACAAATAAGGCATTTCTTATATACTGAATTCTAATTTCAACTTTGGATTTTATTAAGCTGCATTTAGATGGAAACTGCTAACATTATTAATTTTAGTAATTTACTTGTCAGAAAGTATGCATTAAAGAAGAAAGCTTATGAAATAATTGTTTTGAATGGAAAATTAATAAAGCTAATGAGTGTATGAAAGAAACCATAATGGTACCACAGACTGAGTCTGTGCAACACAGGCATGGTAACTAAGAGTCACGTAAAGTAAACTTTGTCCTCAGAAGGGTTTCTGAAAATGCCCAGCCAGCTCGTTGCTCAGCTGCAAAGAAGTATAGTAATTACTGTATAGTAATCACTGAGGGCTAGGTCCGTGTGAATTGTGTCCCCTGAAATCTTGGTGTTCTCATGTCTGGGCAGGGGGTACCTTTTCTCCAAGATCCTGGTTCCCTGACCTGTGTGAAGGATCTGTTTAATGACTTAAATGAGAATATAAATTGTCTTGCTTTTTCTCGCAACTGTCTAACACATTTCTTAGCAGTACAAATGAAGAAAATATTCTTCCCACTCCTGTGAGCTAACTTAAATATTCAGGAGAAATTCAGGAAAACTTTTTTTAATGTACAACAGAGTCTGAACATGCTTTCAGTCACGAGAAATGTAAATATCAGAAGTTGTTTAATTGAAAAGGCTGAAAATAATGTAAATATTTAATGTAGTGCATGACTTTGCAATGTATTTATAAGGTGAGCTGACCTCAAAAGTTTCCTTAACTACATGTAAGAGTAGCACCTTTTATCTCATTGGAGTTTAAGGAGAACTCATTGATTCAGAATATTTTTAAAGTGTACATAAACAGTTTTCAGGTATTAAATCTTGGCCTGAATGTAGGGTGTTATAAAATCAAATGTAACTTTAAGCAGGCCTATTTTTTTAATAATAAAAATATGTTTAAATAGGAAAAAATATTAGCTGCCATAAAGTAGCAAATGTTATCCATCCTGCTAGAATTGTTTAAAAATGCATCGGTTTTATAGGTTATTTTAGCTCATGTAAATTAAAATTTATCAGGCTGGCTGAGGCAGGTGCTGCCAATGGCCCATGCCTTTCTGTCCAAGGGACTGAAGGTCTGGTAGCTGGACAGTGAGCTTAGAGTGGGTATTTCAAGCTTGGATCCTGATCAAGCTGAAGGCCTTAGACAGAGAAACTATTTATTGCCCTGGCCAGGAAAATAAGAAGGCGCTGTGGAGGCTGACAGAATAGCTGTGAAAAGAATTCCCTTGACTCCAGGGAGATCCAGAGCCCACCTTCTCAGCAGGGAGTGGATGACCTGGTTGGAAAGCAAGCCACGTCTTCATTTGAAGAATGAAGACAAGCCCTGAGACAGTGCTGGTGACTTGTGGAATCAGGCAGGTGCAGAGCCCTATGTGCCATTTCTGTGGCTGTGGCTCATCTCCTCTGCCTGTTCCCTCTGCCACCCAAACTCCTTCAGCTGCCAGGAGCATTCTGGGCACTGGGTGATGCAGAAGCAGCAGCCAGGGCCTTGTCCAGGTCCTTGTGAAACAGGGAGAAGAGGCATGAAAAGTGGGGAAGAGGATGTGCGGGTGATGGAAAGATCTACCAGCAGCTCGTGCCTCCTGTACATAACCAAACCAGCACTGATAACACTCAGTCACTGTCCTTGTGAAGTTTTAATCACCTTTTACACTGCTCATGCAACAGCAAGTAAGTAAAAAACCAAAAAGGAGCAACGTTAGCTGAGCAGTTCAACAATCTCCCATGTCTCCTCTGAGCAGCAGTATCAGTTGGGCTTTTGCCCTGGGGGCTTTATTTCCTTGGGGAAAAGCCAAGAATATTTTTATGTCTGAACAAAATACTGCTTTTCTTTGCTGAGATTTCTCTTTAAGGGAAAGGTGTTTTGAAGAAAAGTTAAGCTCAGAGTATTAAGCTTGCCTCAAATGGATGTGTCACTTTTATTGGAATTCTAATTAAACATAGACTCATAAAAAAGAATACCTTCCCAATTTAAATATGGCTAGCTCTCCTGTCTGTATGATTCCAAAAACTTATGATGACAGATTAATGACTGGACTGAAAGTCTGTCATAACCCAGTAGGATAAAGCTAATCCAAATCGACTATATGCCATGATTTTATGACACAAAGTTATTGGAAAGTACAAGAATAATTAAGTGGAAATATAATGGAGGAAGCGTTTCTCTGAGCTCTGGCACTGTGGACAGAGCCTGCCACCTGATATGGTTGGTTAGAATAGCAGGTCTGGAGTAGTAATATGTTTTTATGCTATTTTTTAAAGAAACTGGGGCTCAAGTAGTCCATCAGTACAATCTGTTCTGAAAAAAAATCATGACAGCTTTGGCAGTTATAAAACAGAGGTGCTTTGTTTAACTGGGTGACACTAATTATAGGTAAGAGCTCTAAAAACACACTCCTTTGTTCTCTGGAAGCTGGACATCATACAATGAAACTCTGGCATAACAAAAATGTAATCTATAAATAAACAGAAAATAATTGCATTTTAATTGAACACTGATAGGAAAATAAGTTAGGGGAACTTTAAATTAATTTTTTCGGGTTTTTTTTCTTTCAACAATGCTGTTAAAAATGTCTTTGGAATACTTCCATCTGGGTCTTTCAGTGGTGTCACTTACAGCATCCAAGCTAGTCAGCCTCATAAACTTGCTATTTTGGCCCAAATCTCTGTGTCTGCTCAAGACTGGCTACAGGGATGGTGCAGGTGCTTGATCTAATGATGGCCAATATCAGAGACAGCAGAGAACTCTCAGCATTACATTCTGTCTGAGCCAATGAATGCCAGTAAGAGGCTGAACTCTGCTTACATTTGGATTCAAGACAGAACCAGGAGCCTTGCACAAGTCCTGTACCCCTCCATGCAGATGTACACAAGGCATTTGTCTGCCTTGTGCTTTTCCATTGAACAGAGGAGATGTATGCTAAGAGATGTCACTTTCTCAGGTTGAAGTTAGAATGGCCAAGTGTTGGTGTCTACTGATAGATTAGTAGAAAAGATTAATTAAAGGCAAGTCTTTTATAAACTGCAGGCAAGATTCATCTCCACTTTCTTGTATGTCTGAAACCTATGTGAAGTTCACATGGAGATATTTATCAAGCATTCTCTGTAGTTGGTGGAGGAAGTAGTGCTACTCCAGAGGATGTTACCACACAAGTAGCAGATGATGATGCTGTGTTATGTTGCTATTGCAGAATAGTTTTTTAGATACTTGAAAATGCCTGAAGTATTTTAGGTATGACACGCTTTGTCAATGCTTTACAAACTGTGTATGACAACTGGCCTTAATGTATTTCAGACACTTTAGTGCAAACAGTATTTTAAGTATTGCCATACTGAATATTAATGCAGAACAAACTAAAACGTAGAGATGTTCTGGTTTACAATTAGAAATATGTGTTTTGTACAGGTAAAGTATGTTTGGGATGGGTGAGAGAAATGCATGCAGCAGAGGTCAGAGTGGTGTGTGACTCCTTTGACAGGTGCTGAGGCACTACAGTGCTGAGCACAGCAGAGCTGCAGAGCAAGCTGGACTGTGCCTGGGAGGCCAAGGTTTCATCACCTGAACGCAGAGTGAGGGAACAGGTTCACCATCCCCGTTCAGCCTTGAAAGCCTGAGTTTAAACCACTTCTTACCATTTCTGCAAAAGGGCTAACTCTAAGTCACTTTGAAACACCTCCCTCCCTCCTTCCTTCAGATCCACCTCTTCTTTCACCGCGTTTTGGAAATCCATCTGCAGATCTCTGTGGTGGCAGTGGTGAAGAAGCAAGCAGTGAGCTGTTTGGATGCGATGAATTTTAGGGGCTGTGAAGAAAAGTGACTGTGGACTCTCTGGGCCTTTTGCAGTCTGCCTCAGGGCCCAGTTTATCGAGGGTGGTTTCCGTGTGCCCTTTTATTCCAAATCCCATCCTATAGGCCTGGCTTTATTTTTAACAGTCTGGGAAAACTTACTGTAACTGTTCTTTTGCAAAGAGCGCGAACTCTGACAACGCGGATGTTCTCACAAGTTGTACTGGCCATCAGTTCCAAATTCAGTAACAGCACAATTGTGCTGCAGACAGAGCTGTGCACAGCGGTAAGAACCCGCTTTCCTGAGGCTGCTGTCCCTGGGCGCTGCTCGGGGAGCCGATGGGAGGCGATCCCGGCGGATGCGGAGCGGGGCCGTGCCGGGAGCGGCAGCGGCAGCAGAGGGAGCTCTGCGATGGGGAATGCGCCGCAGCTCCGCTTTCTGGGGGAAACAGAGCGAGCCGAGCCCATAGCGGAGCCCAGCTCTGCCGAGACGCCGTGGGCAGCCTCGGCATCCTTCATTTACCGCGGAGCAATAGTGCCAACCATCCTATCCATCCCAAACTGAGATATCAGCGTGACTTTAAATCTTTCTCGGAGTTGGAGTCCGCAGCACACGCAGCAGAAAGGCTGCCCAGGCGTGGCATTTGTGTGGAAATATTGGCTGTGGGACATCAGTGCGACAGCAGATGGGCCACGGGCAGCGTGGGCAAGGAAAAGCGACGGGGTGTGCACGGCAGCTGATGTACCTCGCACGTTCCGAGCGAGAGATGCGAGTGAAAGGCCGGGGGCAGTGATCACAATTGCAGGGATACACTTGGAAGCCCGAGTGCTTTCCTGGCATCAGAAAAATATGCTTGTATTGTTGGGGATGAGGGAAGAACATAGAAAAAGGTATTAAATAAATTAGTTAAAAATCCCAAGCGTATTCCGAATGGTTCTTCATGCCTTTGAAATTGCTGTACTTAACTTACCAGGTGTATCTCTCATTTCAGCAGACACTTCACTAAGTTTTCAAGTAATATTTAATTGATATTTAGTTTCTTTTAAACTTCTTGCTGCAGAGCAATAACAAAAATTTAGGGTAACTTCTTTTCAAATAATATTTAATTGATATCTAATTTCTTTTAAACTGCCTGCTGCAGAGCAATAACAAAAATTTAGGGTAACTTCTTTTCGAAACAGAACCAAACTAGATAGCTCACCCTTAGAAAAGCTGAAATAACTGAAATACTGGGAGTTAAGCAGCTTGCCAAAAGTGTGCTAGTTAGAGCTTTGTAACATGGACATAAACATGTAGTTTTATGTGCCTTTATTGTATTACCAAGTAGTATATTTTAAAAATCTAGTTTGCCCCGGAGTTGTGAAAAACATTAAGTATGCTGCCTATTGGAAATGTGACTGTTTACTTTAAATGTCACCTGTAAATTAAAAATTAAATAGAAAATCAAATTGAAAAGAGAAATTCATTAAATTGAAATAAGCCCAAGTGAATAAGTGCAATATCTCACTCAAATGAAAAAGTGGAGGGCAAGAGCTTGTTTGCTGGAGACTTTTTGTCCTCCCTATGTAGTTTTTGTCTGACATTTCCAAATGGTATAAATACCTACAAGTTCTGGGTATTTTCAATTACTATTGTTAAACAGAAAACCAGCTCCATTTTCTTCAAACCTTATTTCATTGAATGTGTCTGAGTCATAGGAAAAGTCATTCCATCATGTCTAGAAACTGTTTTTACTCAGAGCACTTGTCAGGAAAGAAAATAAACAAGTATTAGTTCCTGCCACCACTCATTTCAGAACAGTTACAACCAATATAATTAGGTCTCAGATTTTTTTTTTTTTAAAAAGGTCTGAATGAAAAGATATAAGGCTATATATGTCAGTTGCTGAACATTTGGCATGAACAGCTTTTCCAACACTTGCTCTGGTTATTATAAGGCTTGAGTTGTAAATGACTGCATTCAGCAGCAAACCTGTCAGGTTGGAGAGCTTTTCATTAAATGATTGATCTAGAAATTTTTAATCAGTGCACAAATAAAACAAATTATTAAAGCACTACATCAGCTGCAGTATGTGTAACTGGGATGAACGGGGTGATGTAACTGGTGGGGAACAGCACAAGCATTCTTGACAGAAGGCCTGGAGCCACAGAACTTGTTACCCCTGGAGATGAAACAGAGCCTGAATCTTAACCTGTATCTTGAAAATGGTAAGATGCACCTATTAAAGACATTCCCAAATAACCTGGTGATAAATCATGTACCTTGAAGAGCATTGTTGGAGAAGTTGGGGAGAGAACACCTAGAATAACTTGTGTCTGTGGAATAATGCTGGGATGGAGCATGTACTGAAAACACATCAGATTTTATTTAAGAATGAAAAATAAGCATTTTATATTCTTAAGCTTTTTACTGCTGCTCTCTGGCTTAAGCAAAGGATCTTTAGGAAGTTATCTAACATAAACTGTTTTGTGATTTCAGTACATTAATCAGAGGTGGTAGTTGTAACTGATGAAATCAATGCACCTACTATGCCTTTGGTGGTTAAGACGCTGAAACTTGCTATATTAACATATATTAACATATATTAAGTTTTTAAACTGGTCTGATCAGTGAAATTTCTGAAAACAGAAGCAGTAAAGACTAACTAAAGTATTAGTAAAGACTAATGAAAAGGGCAGCTAATTCAGATTAAAAGCTAATGCCACATAACAATCAGATACAATTTTTAGGGTGGTTTTGTTTAACATTTATATCTAGACTAAATATAAAATTTCTAATTTTTAAGTTTTGTTTCTTGTCTTTGAAGAGTTTAAGTTAGGAAAGGATACAAAAGCAGGGAGTAACGTTTTGCTCAGAAGTCTGCAATAAAGCTAATGTTTCACAGTTGAGAAATCTGCTTTTTGTCACTCTATCAGAGAGTGTTGCTGCAGGTTTGTGGACTTGAAGTCAGCAGTTGAGGTGAGTCAGTGAGTATTCCTATAATCAGACTCAGGGGTGAAGTCTTACTCCCATCCAAATTTCTAGAAATTTTAGTGCTTTTTCCAGGGGAGCCAGAACTTTGCTTTAAAACATCAAATTGGGCAGCAGCAAGAAGTCCCAGCAACATGTGTATTTCAGGGGTTACTGTTGGCTTTGTGCTGGGATGACCAGGCAAACTTTTCTGTTTTCATCTTCAATCCCATATACGGCAGAGGTAGAAAAACTCGAGCTCTGCTTCTCATCCAGAGCGTCACAAGTCTGAAACAACAGGAAGAGAAATAAGCCTTGAAATTTCAGGTTCTGTCGTGGTTAAACGCAGCCCTTGTGACAAAAACTCAGTGCAGAAACCAGATCTGGCTCTTGGTCTCTAGACACACACATTGGCTAATGCTCACCACATGGGAAGGCACCAAGATAAATGAAAGCAATTTTTTGTCAAAAATCTTTAAACTCCCACATTTTAATCCTGTATGGCTGCAAGTCTTTGCTGGTGTCTCCCTACAGGGTGTGTGGCCTGGAGGTGTTTGA
This sequence comes from Petroica traversi, assembly GCA_025920805.1. Lineage (NCBI taxonomy): Eukaryota > Metazoa > Chordata > Aves > Passeriformes > Petroicidae > Petroica > Petroica traversi. The sequence continues at coordinate 11,471,677 of JAHLSL010000044.1, read as the reverse complement.
GCACCAGCCACGAGGGCAGGAATGGTGCTGAGGGGCTGTTTTTAGGTGTCTTTGGAAATAAATGTCTTTAGTGCTCTCTAGGATAAGGGGATTAAAAGGTTTTATTAATTGGTTTGAAATTAGAAGTTGTTTTGGCCGTGGCTCCCTAGGACAGAGGCAAGTCCATCAATAGCTGGGCAGCTTCAGCTGGCTCTTCATCCAACAGTTGTGTTGTGTCTGCCTCCCATTGTGTCCTTCTGGACCACTGTAGGGATAGCAAACGTGACTAATATAATTTCCCATCATCTTAAGTCTTTAGTCCAACTGTACCTTTAAAATAAAGTGTTTCTTTCATTATTTTTTTTCCTTGTAATTTAATTTTTTTTTTTAAATTTATGCCTTGCCTTTTGAACAGCAATTTATATCCTTATCTCAGGTAAGATAAAAATAGTGGCTTGACTCCATCAGTGTAATCAGTTGAGTTAATATCTCTGATTGTAGGCTTGGCTCAGAGTTTGCATTACCCCATACAGGCTGTGTCTGTGCAGGTAATTCTATAGATACCTTTAAAAACTACCACATGTTTAAAAACAAAAAAAAATCTGAAGGATGAGATAGTAGTTTTTAAGAGATATTTTAGACAAAAAAAATCAATATGTTTTCCTTCAGATTACAAGCCTTTAAAACTTACCACTTAAAACTGAACAACTTGGTGTATTTTGTCTCATTTCTATATAACTTGCTAAACACACTCTAGAGTGTAAGCCAGTGTTTATATACACTGAAAAAAATTTCCCAATTGCGGCGTGAAAATCATAATGCATTTCTTTATATGGTAAACAAGAATATAATTAGATGCTAGAATTTGCTGCCTTTGAAGAAGGTTGACTTTTTTACGGCCAAGTATCTAATAATATCCCTGTTAGCTCTCATCAGTTTATTTCTTCTCTGATTCCCTGAAGACCTCTCCACATACTACATCTCATACTTTGCCTGGCTATTTTCTGCTCCACTTGCAAGACCAGTGCTTCCAAAAGAAATTAAACTCCTTAGGAAGTGCTTAGCTCTGTGTTTCAAAGTCACTCTTTCTTTTCTAGAAGCACTCAACAGCAGCAGAATTCTAGACAAACTTTCTCTTTGTTATTTCATTCCTGAGGCATGGACAGCCTCAGCATTTTTCTGTGCATGTATTTTAGTATCTCACAACATTTCTTCACCATCTCTGATTGTCGTACCTGCTGTTCCCTGTATGTTCTCCCCAGTGGGGAAAAGCTGGGATGTAAACACCGAGTCAGCAATTCATAGTAAAACTTGCATGAGAATCACCACATCTAGGAGTTCAGCAAAAGCCTTTTTTTTTCCCCTTTGCACTTCCAGCAGGCTTTTTGCCATCTCTTAGGGCTTTCCACAAAGAAATTGATGTCTCAATCAGTTGTAATTGCATTCTTTTATTCTACTCTCCTGCACACAAATAAGCTGTTACATTTGTTTTTTTCCCCAGGCATTTTTGTTAAAGTGAACCAGCTCTATTGCTGTCTGGCCACTTGATTTCCATTCTAGCCCCGTGATCTTTACAGCACTGTTTATTTCATGCTACCTTGTGCTGAGCGTCATCGGATCTTCTGGCAAGAGTTGTGTGGTTTTTCTTTCCTGACATTAGCTATTTATCTTTGCTACTGAAACAATACTCGAAACCCTTTAGGAGCACAGCTTCACAAAAACAAGCTCTGCCTTCTTCCACGATGCACCTTTATTTCCTAAAGGCGTTTCTAGTAAATCTTGCTATAGCTGAATGATTTTTAGTGGTGCTGTTTGCTTAAAGGAGCTGGGTAATCCATCTTGGATATATAAGTGCATTCATCTTTTCTAGCAGCAGAGACTATGAGAAGCTGTTTTATTTCCCATTTTGATTTCTTTCAAGCTCGGATATGCCCATTCCAGCTATACAAGTGGTGACAGTGAGAGCTCTCTGCCCGGTTTGTATGGTGGTTTTTAAGGTAAAATTGAAATTATGTGGGATTTTTTTGTGCTAGATGGATGATATTTTATTTCTATGCTTCTCTGTTATTTGCTCATATAGACCCCCCTCCACATCCTTGCAATTTATTGATGGGGCCTTGTAAGATTTATATGCTGACAAATATTCTGGGGATTTACTTTTATTCTTATTCTTACAAATTAAATATATAACTTTCAGCAGAAGGAGTTAATTTGCTGTCTTGTTAGGCATCAAGTAAGTCTGAATTTCAATTCCTTGTTTATTTCCATAACATGTAAATTTGGTGGCTAGTGCTGCTATTAGCTGAAGTTCAGCTATGTCTGAATAAGTATCTTATTTATGCCTTTGTGTAGTATGCAAGAAAAACCTCCTTGAAAATTTCACTGCATTTCATGTACCTTGTATTTTAGAAGACTTCAAAAATTTGTTTGCCTTGAATATTACATTGCAAATATAACAGTCACATACAGTGTATTGCTTGATCTGTGAGGGGAGGGGAAGGAGAAGGGGAAATCAGCTTCAAAATTAGTTCTGTGATTTTGTCCTACTTCTCAATTTTCTGTTGCTTTCATATACCATATCTTCTTTTTCACACTAATATGCTGAAGTTTGGGGACAAACTTAATGCATTGTAAAATAAAGTAAATGACTTGCAGATATTTATCTGTCTTATTTTCTTGCATTATCATCTAAGATTAATGACTACCTCCATTTCAGAAGTGAAGATAATTGAATGCTTCTCTCTATTAAGCAAAGAAGAAAATGTGCAAAAGTAACTTGCACAATTAAAAAGTAAATAATTCAGAAAGAGATTGAGTTAAAATTGGTGTAATTTTAAATACCAAGTATCGAATACGCTTCAAAAATCCAATCTGGAACTCACCTATGTAGAAACACAAGTTATGTAAATGTTTTCTCTAGGAGTAACTAGGAGAGGCATTAATGCAAGTCTCCAAAATATTTGCAAACTACTCGAAGTATTTTGCTGTAATTTTTTTCCAGTGTAGTCATCCATTGGACCCTGTTACATTGTAATAATTGATTGCAGACATGGGAAGAAATGTTGGCCCCACTGAATCCATGGGAGTTTTCCTACTGACTTCAGTGAAGCCAGGATTTTACCCACGGAGTTACATCAGCAAAACACAACAAGCCTGATTCTGTACTTCAACTACAATAAAATCCAGGGCATATTCTGTGTTACAAGAATGAAAGCAAAGCTGCACCCTTTCTAAAAAAGATTTTGTGCATCTTTATGATTTTTTTCTAAATTAATGTTTTTGCACCTGTTGGGTTAAAAGCAATAAAAAGTAAACTCGCTGTTGTTGTTTTGGAATGTGTATCTAATTTTATAATGCATACCACAGTAGTCTGTCTTAAATTAAAAAATTGCAAGTTTTATTTTTTTTCATACACAAGTAATATAATCTCTAAGTCACATGTGAAAGTACCATGTAATTTATATAGTCATGATGTCAGCAGTATATTATGTAAGTTCTTAGTGGCAGATGAGGTTTAGTAGTGCAGACTGATTTTTGTTTTACTTAATGCGACTTTAAGCAGTTTTCCTCTTGAAGAAAAGGGGTTTTAGTCCTTGTATCACCATGGCTTTTTGTTTCTTCCTGATACTACAGGAAGAAAACAAAATCATGCTAAAAAAAAATAAAAAATCATGCTAAAAAAAAAAATGAAAATACTGACTCCTGACTGATGTTTGCATGAAATGCTGGCAGTGCTGCATGACAGCAAACACTTTACTTCTCCTGCTGCAATAACACAATTACAAATTTTGCAATTACATGAAAACTGTTGGGATCATCCCTCATAATTTCCTTCTGAGCTTTCCAGCTAGAAAATAAGGTGAAAATTTGACTGTCCCTGCAGAAAGCTGATCTAAGCAGATTATGCAGAGAACAGTGAGGGGGTTATGAATCCACAAACTGTGGGAAACTCCATTACAACCCCTCTTCAGCCCTCACCTGTGGGGTAGAAAATGAGCCCCTGACAGTCCTCACTGCTGCCATAGAGTACCTACACATCCTCATGCAAAACATTTTATCTCATTCAAGCAGCAAAACCCAAAAAGTGAGTAACGTGAAGTTGTGAATGAGACATCTTTTTAGTACATTTAAAGGAGGAGGAACACCTTTGCACCTCTGACATTCATGACATCCCCAAGAAGAGAATCAGTAGAAGAGAGTCTGTTAAAAAAAAAAAAATACACTTAAAATGTCTGTAAGACCTTTTTGCCACTTGACCCCATTTTTTTATCTGTAAATACAGGTGTCATGTTATTTGAGACATTATCAGATATATGACCAAATGAGACAGATAAGAATTTGTAATTTTTCCTTCTTGTTTGAATATAGTTTCAAAATTAGGTTCTCAGAAACATAAAAAGATGTCATATCTTTCATCTCTTTTTTTTTTTCCTCATTCTCTTCTAAGACAAAAGATACAATAACCCACCAACTAAAAAAACCAACAACCCACCAAACTAAAACCAACTAAAATCCAATCAGAGGCCAAAAATCTATCAAAACCACCACATGTGTCTTACTGGAGCTATAGTACCTAAAAATTGTTTATCAAATCAGTCTTCCATGTCATGCACTAAACGATTTAATTATTACTAGGAATATTCCAACAAGCACAGCATTAAAGATTGTAAAATAAATACAAAACAAGTCATGCAGGATCTCTTTGGAAGGGAAATAACGTGAATAATCTTGTTAACTCATCCCAAAAGAACGTGAAACAATGGTGTCTGAATATGGAGGAAACAAACTGTTCTTTGAATTGTTGGGAATGTAGAAGGAAATACGAGGTCTCTCTTTTTGATTTCCTGAAACAGAACACATGGCACACAGCTAGAGTGAAGAGATCAATCTGGGATTTGAGAACCCTTGGAGAACCCTTGTGTACCTTCTTGCCCACAAGAGGTGAGGAGTTAAATGGCATTGTGTGTCAGAGCTGAGAGAACACGTGTGCCTTGTGCAGGCATCAAGAACAAATGTTCTGATATCTGAAGGAGAGGAGGTTGGTCACACTGTGCTTCCTGACATGCCAACATCACTCATGGATGGAGCAAGAGAAATTATGAAAAGAGAGGAAACAATCCTCTCTCTTGCAGTTCTGGGCCTCGTGTGCATCCTCACTGTTGTCACCAGGCTGAGGAGGCCAGCACACACCTTTCTGCATGAATGAGCTTCCATCTGGGTCTTTTCCTTGGGAAGGGCTGTGCTTCTCTGTTATTCTGCTCATTCCTTTTATGTGGCACAAGCAGAACCCATGGCTCCTCATAAATTTAGCAAAAGAAAGAAGAAACATGGAATAAAACTCATTTTGGGTAACTTAAGAAGCATGAAAAACCATCATTTTAAGTGTTACTCAAAGCAGTTAGATGCATCCAACCAACATATCTTGAACAATGTTTAAGGTTAAAAGCCTGCAGGTCTAGAACAAGCCTCCTTCCACCAGCTAGCTCTGTGGCCTCTCAGAAGTAACAAACATTGATTTTGTCCTACAGACACTCAGCAGTTTAGTTCAGACAGGGGAGTTTGGAGTTAAGTGATTTGATGCTTCACAAGCAGCTTTCCAGGAAATAAGAAGAAATGGCAAATTTCTGGGCTGTGACTTTTGCAGCATAGATGAGGTGAAACACAGAGAGCTCCTGCTTGGCTAATCTCAACTTCAAAACACTTTGCAGATAAACTCTATCAAAGAGAACATGAATCCCGTATTAGATCAATTTTCAGTGCTCACATAATCTTGTAAAACGCAGGAGGTGCTGCTGGGCATCTTTATTTCCAGAAGGCATAGAACTGTGGCAATTAGTACTGTTCTGGGACAAAACGTGCTCCCATGTAAATCCATATTACAGATGTATGTAGAAACCTTCCCTGGCAAAACATTTTCTAGCTTTGCCTGTAATCCTACTGAGACCTGGCTCTCTATTTTATGTCACTTGCTTAAGACATAAATGCCATTAAGAAATAGTGAGACAAACAGCTGAAAGTGGGGGGAGATTCACATAGAATGCAGAAATGCAGATGTGACTCACTTGGCACCCCACAGGACTGTTTCACACCCCAGTGATGTATCACACTTCCTTTCCTCTCCTCACTTGAGAAATGATTCACTTGAACATTGCTTACCATTCACATCTCAGCTAATAGAACCTTTTAAAAATATTTGATACTACGTAACTTCCGGTTCTCCTTATTCACCAGTTTCTGTCTCAGCTTTAAGGTGAATTCTTACTTTCTAGTGAGCTTCTGAAACCATAGAGAATACTTGATTCCCTTCACTGATATCCTGTTCAGTGAATAAAATAAGGAGAGGTAAGGTCTGAACTGAGATACAATAATTAAGAAATCGAACATTTCATAAAAACACCAGAATTACATTTGTTCAGGATATCACTAGGACTATTGTACATTAAACAGCATAATTTTTACCCCCTTTTAAAATGCATTTTATTATCACCATGGATTAAAGTATATGTTGAGATCTAGAAATCAATTCTTCCCCTTACCATTTTATTTCTTAAGCTTCACTTCTGCATGAGTAGTGCTGAATTACTTTTTTTTGTGGATAGTTCCACATGATAAATGGGGAGATCTGAAGTTTTAGTAGCACGTAAGGAGGTGAATAAATTACTGTTCGATTAGACTAAAATATATTGCTGAAAAGTACTTGTAACAAGATAATTGCAAGTGCCAGAGCTGAGAGTAACACTCAACACTGGCAGCAGCTTAGTTAAACATGTGGTTAATGATGTTATAGGAAGAATGGGTATGTAAAGTATTCAACTCTACCAGCAGTAAATATTCATTTTACGTGACAGCAATAGTGACTTGCTGAGACTGATATTTGACATACAAAACTCCTATAATTATTTTAATATCTTTACTTCCCAATGATTTTAACGATATGACAAAGATTTTAGGTGTTTGCTGAAACAGCACTACTGTAATTTACTATCAGTCAAACAAACTGTCATTCTAACTCATATCACTTCAAACGTCTAAGTAATTTTCATAACCATTAAGCTGCTGTTGTACAGAGCATGTTCTTTTCAGGTCTTATACTTACAGACTAAAACTGACAAACATTTGCTAGAACATATAATAGAGAGGAGTATATAAGAAGAAATACCCATCTGAAGAAAGCAGCTTTATAAAAGCCTGAGTATAAAAATAGAAAAGGAGCGTATGACTTTGTACCTTTAAATTGGTTTATGAAACAACAGGTATTGCCTCATGGAGTTGATTGCTTAGTACTTTTCATTACAAGTTTCTTCAATCTCCTAAAAACATTGCCAAGTTCTGAACCATTCAGGATGGAGTTTTCATGCCCTAGGCAGGAGTATTTTGGAGAGCTGCTTCCAAAATTCAATCATTCCTGAAGCAATATTCCATAAAAGGAAGTTTCCTTGCCTAACAGTAACCTGTATTTCACAAGTAGGTTTTTTTTTGTTTGGTGGTGTTTTTTCTTTGTAACAAACATACAGTGCTTTTGGAGCAGGAACCTGAAGTTCTGCGGAATGATCATTTTGCTGTTTCAGGAGGTGCCTTTGATTTGCCTCTAAGATTTGTACAAATTTGTTCCCCGTATAGAGCAAGTTCTCAAGTTACGGCTTGTCAGCTGAGCTGTGGTAACTGACTCTGTGTACATTCTTCATTTGCCAAGTGGAATATGCTAATTCAAACCACCTTTAGAGGAGTTCATATTAAAGAGTTGCTCTTCACAGTGACAGCACGCAAGCAGACACCAGCTCAACTTGAAAGCAGCGACTTTGCAGGCAGAGGAGCGTCTCTTTTACTATCAACATCCCACAGTTTAAATCAAGAAAGAACTTGGCAATTACATTTTCTCAACGTCCCTTCTCTGCTCAGTGTCCTCAGGCTGAAGGCATCGACACATTTTCTTCTCTGTGAACTGCTCAACCACTAGGGACTTGAAGTGAGCACAGAACAAAACAAAGCTGCACCTCAATGCTCCTTTTCACATCCCTATTCAGAGATCAGAGTGGCTGCCTTAGGATAGACAGTAGGTTGGTAACAGGAAAAGAAAAATGGAAATAGAGAATAAAGAACTGAAAGAGGGAGGAGAGCAACAAAATCTGAGGGTGGCAAGTGAAGTAGAAGTTGGGCATGGGGGAAAGCAATAATAAGTGACGCATATTGCAGCAGATTTCAACCTCAGAGGAACCATTGACATTATTTTGTACTCGTTGTCCCCCCCAGGACTACTGCTCATTTCAGGAGTCTTTCCTCGGGCCCTGAGACTCATATCAGGAACCCAAAACCTCTCTTCTCTGCTGTCAGTGAAAATCAAGGCAACTACCTATCAAAGCGTTTGTCACCACCCTCCATGGGGCAGACAAACTGCTGCCACAAGCTGCCTGTCTCTTTAAGTGGTAGAGATCTGTCCAAATATGTACATGGCAGGTAAAGCTATTGATCTGAATTAAGTGGTAGTTCTGGTCATCGTGCTTTTAGGATCATTTTTTGCCATAAATGAGTCTTACTACAGAGGTAGCTGGTGGATTTGGGCCCTGTTATTCTTGACTAGTACCTGAATTCTCCATTGTCACTTACAGTTTGGTCTTATTGAGAAAACTGGAGAAAAACCCCACTGAGGACCCAGGAAAACCCATTGATCAGCCACAGTCCGCTGCATGTCTGTGAGAAGTGTGAGTACATAAATCGTTCGATGAAATCTCAATGAGAGACACAGAGCTGCTTCCTATACTTAAATCTTTTTGTCACGGCTTTAAAAACTGCTGTGTTTGTGTATGCTAAAACCCTTCCTGTGAGACAGAAATAACTGCAATTATTAATTTAGTCATCTGTGTAGTTTATAATTCCAGGACATTTAGAGGGAAGGCACTTTGCACTCGATATGCAATTTCCAAAGATAATACCTGACAAAACGAAGGCTTACAGTGACAGCATCATTGAGCTTTATCCTAAGGAGTTAAATGAGTTCAAAACCTATCATCAGTCACTGATAGGACCCGCTTCTATCTGCTTAAATCCTGCATAAAGTGCCAGTGAATTGTTAAAAGCTGAAGATGATAATTAGACAGCCTAATATAAACCTGCAAAAGAATGGTATTATTAGGAGTAAAGTGCTGTATTATTGCCGTTTGTAAAGTAGTTCCCGATTTTGGCAGTACACATTATATTACTCTCTACTCTGTTATCAGAGTAAAACCAAGCTGAGCAAGCCATTGCAGATACTGAGACCCTCAAAACACTGAGCTTTCCTTATGAGACATTCTAGGCTTAGGTGCTAAAACACTGCATCAGAATTAAGTCATACCTCCTGGCATGAATCAGCTGCTAAATCCAGTTCAATCATGTGTATCTTTGCTATGAATACCTCCTGGATAACTGCAGTGTGGAGTTAGGTGCCAAAGGAATCTCCAGACCCAGGTAGAGGCTAGAGGCACTGCTGAGGAGCATTAGGCTGAGAGCAAAAAAAAAACAGAAAAGGAGGCACCGAAGTAGTTACAGTGTGGAACAATAACTTTGTCACCGGCAATTGTCCCTGACGGAGACACAGAGACACCACCAACAAGATGCAGAATGTTTAAGTATTGAAAAAGCAGCGGGACACTCGATTATTTCAGTTAAGATTCTTTGTGACTGCGCTGCTGCAGCTCCATTTGTTCCGCCGC
>JAHLSL010000044.1:11444358-11461609 GCA_025920805.1 Petroica traversi | reverse complement strand
GAGACACCCCGGGTGCCGGGCTGCTGCCGGCCCTTACGTCATGCTGCGGGCCGGTGCGGGGCTGATGCTCCGCTCCTGATGCCCTCGGGTGCGGGGCGGGGGCGAGTGTTGACAAGGTCCCCTATCTGCAGCCCTCCTCTACCATTGCAGCCACTCTACTCTGCTCATCATCCCCCTCCCGAGCTCCGCGTCCCCCCGCCACTGTCCTCTCTTACAGGGGTCTCTCTCTCCCCAGCGAAGTTTTCAGGACGATAAGAGCTGCAGGAGTGTAAGGGGAATACTTGCTAAACTCTGCCTCCTCTATTATTTATGTCCAAGCATGGTGAGTGATCCTTCATCTCCAGGGCTCAATATAAGCTTTATAATTGGAAAGAGAGAGGTTGTTTCAGAGATGGGGGTAGGAATAAAGGAAAATGAAATGTCCATGTGTTGTTTGGTTTTTCTTTTTTTTTTTTTTTTTTTTAAACCAGACTGATATGAGAAGTGACTTAAGCAGCAAGATTAGAAGATTTCCATATATTATCAGTAAGAAACAGTGCTTAGCTAGATGAAATTGAAGCTTGAACAGAAACATAATAATCACTGTGAAGCATCCTACTTGGGCTTTTCTTGAGCCTGCAGTTTTAACAGAAAGATTCACCCGCTGCTGTGCACCAGACTTTCCTTGTTGGGCCATTTGGACAAGCAGCAGTGTGTCAAGGAACAGTGGTTTAGGAAAACTTTCTTGCAAGATACTGTTGTTCAGGGATAATCCAGAAACTGGACTAAAAGAAAACTGAGAGCCGAATGCAAAAACGTAGGGCAATTTGTGGGAATTTTGCTGAAGGAGGTATGCTTCCATAAGGGTACAGTTTATTTTCAGTATAAAATATACAGTGGTGAAAGTCCCTGCTCAGTGTTTTGTAACTTCCATGTGGCGAGTGAGGTTGTCGGTATCAAAAGCTGGAAATTCATATTAAAAAAATGGCTAAACTCCTTATTTGTGACTCCTTAATCCTTAAGGGAGCTGTACAGGTCGCAAAGCACTAGGGAAAAGTGTGATTAATGATCAGTGATTAGTGATAAGTGATTAGTGGTTTTATTCAAACTGTTACCTCTGACCAGAAGCACACATCAGAGGATTAACAGGCTCTTTAGATAAATGCTCATTAGTGGAAGGGGGAAAGCAAAGATAATAGGCATGCACACAGGGACAACTTTCTAGGAAAATCATTCCTGTCTCTGGCATAATAAGCTCTATTAGCAGAAAGGCTCTTTAATTTAAAAGTTGCTTTTATCTTGTAAATCAAAGATAGATGTAGAAGTTTGCTGTGCTATTATAGCCTAAATTTTCCCATATCCACAAGATGTGGATTATCTCAGTAGTGATATTTTATTAAAAAAAAAAAACAACCACACCACAATTGAATCTGTAAGAAACTGCACATTCCCAAGGGCTAAAGCCCTGCATCCCGAGGCATCTGCTCCCAAAGCCTGCTGGCAGCTAACTAGATGGCGCAGTCCTATTCTGTGTGAATGCACGCTCCTGGGTTATGAACTTAGCAAGTAGCAGCTTGCTAGGTGTCCTTCAACACTTACAACAAACTTGATTCTGTGCTGGGTTGGAGGTTAGACAGTGCTGCAAGTTTGTAGTCACATTTTCCACTTCAGTTAATCTAGGGAGTTAAAGGCTACTGGAAAAATTAGTTTCATTTATTGAAAGAGATGGTAAGAGAAAGAAGAAGAGAATGAGAGAGGGGCAAATAGCTACAGCCTGGGACATAACTCTTGATTGCACTGTTTTGTACTGCTTAGATGAAGTACAGTTCTGATGGCCCTAATTAATGAAGCCTGAAAGCGGTTGGGAGTTTTTCCCTCAGCTATCACTGGCAAAGTGAGTACTTTTTTTTGGCAAATAAGTCACTATAAAGAAGGAACAGTTGGTGTGGTGGTTGAACAAAACAACTTGGACCTGACTGTTCTCTACAGATTATGGTAAGGAGACTGTTTTTATAATAACTAACCAGAGGTTATTCATTACTCTTAATTATACATTGCTTGGGAAGAACGAGTATCTACTGCTGTCGATAGACTCGGGGCTTTCCTTTGTCCCGTTAGCTTGCATGGGATTTCTGTTTGGTTTCAACTGTGGAGATCATCAAAGTTTCAAAACTTTAAAAGAAACACTTGAGTGAAGCAGGAAATAGAAATAATGAACTTATGGCATGAAAAAGAAACACTGTAGTCTCCTATTGTTACATCTTTAATTGGAGACTCTTAGGAATAGTCAGGCTAATGCTTAAAATCAAAAAGTTTTGTAATAGCATATAAAACAGGCAATAAGCGCTGTCTGCCAGTCTTATTGGATATTGGATGGCACTTTTCCAGGATTTAAAATTGCAATATTTTTAAAAGTTTGCACATTTAAAACAAGCGGAAACCTTTTCCCCCTTCCAAAACACCCATTTATAGTTCAGCTTCAATTTATCACACTCCACTTCTGCTAATTTAACCCAGGGAATGTAAAGGGAAAGAAACCACGTATATACATTTAAAGAAAAGATAGAAGCGAGATTGTACATGTAATTTTATTTATATCACCACTTAGCAGAATGACTTACACGGAGTAATAGGTGCTTTTTTTTACTTGATATTCACTTCCTCACACTGAGAATCTAAAATGTGCTGCAATCACATTTATCCTGTTCACTGCCGAAGAATCTTCTGTAAAAGATTGTTGCCGTCAGAGCCGGAGTTCACTCTGGAGTTGATAAGAGAGAGGTAATCTCCCAGTGCCTTCTGAAGGCAGCTTTTACATACTAAACCTTTCAACTCTGTGTGGGCAGAATCTCTCTGAGCTCAGTAAGTCTTGCAGGATGATTTGAAACTGGGTTATTAACTTGTCTCCTTTGGCCCCCTCTATAAACCTACCTCTGTGCCCATAATCAGGGTATGAGGATCTTTAATATTAGAAGAGTTCTTTGCAAGGTTATTATTGCTTTTAAAACAATTTTTTTTAATCAAGGACTTTTCCTCTACTCTTTCTCATCCTGTGTCTCTAATTTCTGCCTATTGTTAACTTTTTGGATTTCCTATAAACCTGTTGCTGTAAGGGTTTATACCTATGTTTATGTATTATTAGCTGGCTTTCAAGCCTAATTTTAATTCCAGTGACCGTCTTTCTTATAAACTCTTTATTATGATGAAGATGTTATTGCAAGATTTTGCAATAAAAGAAGAGCAAAATTTTAAAACTTCAAATATTTAAAAAAATTATTATTATTAAGGAGTATGTGATTTGTTACTGGAACAAACTGGGATTTTTTTCTCAAGGCCCCCGAACACTGATTTTTCTTGTAATTCATAGCAGGAATACTCTACTCAGTAGACACTGGAAAAACAGATGTATAAAGCAACAAGTCTTTCAGTTCTGCTTCTCAGGTCTAGGTGATTCTTTTGCTTTGATTCAGTTTTGGTTATTCCATGCTAATCAAATCAACAGGCAGACATATATAAGTAAACCAACCTATTTGGTTTAACCTTTCATGTGTAAACTCTCATTAGTACAAATACATAGGAACCCTAGTGGAAATATTTAAAATACTTTGAGATTCTGTCAGTTGTAAGTACTGACTCCAGGGCTGATCAGAAAGTTTGGTAGGTCACTCTGCGGTATCTCAAAACAATTTCTGTTGATTTGCCCTCTCTCCAGGCTGCAAGCTATTCAACCCCTGGATCCCACTGCTTTCCCCCTCCGCTTTCCCCATCTTTTTTTCTAGGTAAATTATCTCAGAAAATTAAAATACTCCAGAGATTTTAGGGCTCTAGCCTTAAAAAAAGAACTTTTAGGGCTTTTGAATTTCTCTGCCTTGAGAAATGATTAAAGTTGATCACAAATTTAAAGCAACAGTTTGGAATAAAAACTATGAAAACATATTATTTCCCTCTTACCTAAAGTCATATTATTATGCTAATTTACAATTCTGAAGGTGTAGTATTCTCTGACACACACAAAACAGTGATCTCAGACAATGTGTTATCATGCCGTATTTTAACTTTAGCTGCGCTTTAGCGGTAAGTACAGAAATTAACTTTTGTAGACTTGACATGTAAAAACAAAATCCTGTTATGGAAATACTTCTTTCTTTTGATTACACCTACAATCAAATAAATTATTTAAATAGTCTCAGGTATACATAACAAGCACAACATAACATACCGAAAATAATTCTTTTGGATATCTGATGAAAGGACTTGTTGTAGCAGATAAGCTCTCGTGCCTTTTTACATCTGTGGAGCTCTTGTGTTGGTTTGTGCACTGATTGTTTTGCTTCTGTTATGGATCAGATTGATGGGGCAACCCTGAAATTCTTAAATAATACTTAATCTACTTTTTTTCACCATGGTGTTACTTTGGTCTGTAATTAAAATTACCGAGAGTCAGCATTTCTTTGCTAGCCATTGCATGGCAATGCAGGTGTTATTTACCCTTAGAGCGTCAAGAAAGGGTTGGTTGCACTGATTTGTAGGTTTTTTCAGTTGTGATACCAAATGCTATTTTATAAACACGAAGAGATTTTCTAAGGATTTTGCTGAAGGCTGTAGGATTTTCAAAGTAAAACATTGAAAGCTTACAACAATTTCCTTAGCTTAAAAGATGTTTTGCTTTTGGTTCTTGTTTCCGTCTTATACTTTTTTGAGAATTTGTTCAAGAAGTCAGTCCCACACACAACTCCTGAATAAATGCCTTGAAACACTGTCACCAGCAGTGTTTGTGTAGGTGTATGTGGTTTCAATAATCTTTTCCTTTTGAGACAGCTCATGTCACTGTCGTGCCACCCTGCCACGTAAAGTGATTTGAAGGTGTGGAGTGCAGCCCTGCTTGGCCAGAAAGCTCCACTTTGTGCGTGATAAAAATGGCAACATCTTTAGAAGAAGCCAGAAGGAATGACATTTGAATTTAGTTGGGGAAAAATATTACAAATCCCCTTTTACCTTTGCCAGCTGATTCTGCTTTTCTTTGGCTCTGAATGTTTTCATTGCTCTTACTGGGGTACTGAGACCTCTTTTAGCTCAGGAGTTGGGCGTTGTTTGATCTCACCTGCAGTTTTCTACACCACATAAACTCTACAAGTTGTTTCTGCTGCCTTTTTAACATTTACAGTGTATTCTCAAGCAGCTTGCTTTTCTCTTATCTCAGCTTCTTTCCTTCCTAAGTGCTTTGTCTTTGGGTGCCACCTCTCAGTGAACATTTCAATGCATTTGACTTGTCTGGTCCAAATCTCAGTATGTTTGTGTATTTTAAAGTTTTTTGTCCTGGGATGTAGTGAGTTTAAACTAGTCATCCTTAAATACACTGCCTAAAATTAATTCAGAGATGTGTAAATTAATTTGGTTGATCTTTTCTCATTTAGAGGAAGCTGCCTTTTTTTCCCGTTTGCTTTTTGGGCTTGTGCTTTTCATTACTCTCTCATTGCATGTAAGGCAGCATTGTTCATCACCACCTTTTTCTGAGCTCTTTGCAAGTACCCAGAAACTAATTTGTCTTCTCTGGAAAATGAACCTGGACCAGTGACATCTAGATTTAACATCTGATTTTTTTTTTTTCCTGCTGGTCTAATGTAAGGAATGCTAGTTAATATGCTCAACACATGGGGCTCTGTAACACAATAAACAGAATCTGAGATTGGATTTAGGATACATTGTATGGAGCAGCTACAACAGTAAGCAATAAATTGAGATGTTACTGTATTGTACTCCCTCTCTCTTTTTTCCTTTTCTGTCCTTTAAGTCTTTCAGTTCTGGAGTGCTGAAAATACTACCTGTAGAGTAGTATTCTGCTTAAGTAAATGCTCCAAGGTATGGTTGATGATATTAGTAGGTCACTTGGTCATGCACTGATGCTGCAAATCAGCTGCCAAAAATTCAGTCATGGGTGAACCAGTTTGCAATCATTCCTAGTTTAAATATACCTCTCACTTAGCTTTTAAAAAACTTTTATTCAACAGCAATGCTCTGTTACTAGCTGCAGAGCTTTAAATTATGAATGGCCTCAAGTTGCACCAGAAGAGATTTAGGTTGCACATTAGGAAAAATTTCTTCACTGAAAAGCCTGTCAAGTACTGGAATAGGCTGCCCAAGGAAATGGTTGGCATGGAGGTAATTACAAGATGTGTAGATGTGACAGCTGGGGACGGGGTTTTGTAGTGGATTTGGCAGTGTTGGGTTAATGGCTCAACTTGATGATCTTGAGGGACTTTCCTAACTTAAATGGTTCCATGATTCTGTAATAGTAAATCATACCTCCATAGGTACTACTCTGAATTTACTTTAGGCAATGTGTTTAGTTATATTTGCTGTTGGTTCTGGTCAAGTCAGTGAATGAGTTGGTCATGATATTTTTTTTAGGTGCCCAGAAGGAACTCCAAAGGTGACCTGAGTGTGTGATGGCAAAGAGCCTGGAACTGGGCTTGTCCAGAAACGGCACTGTCTGCATTAGAAATTTAGGCTGGCCAATATCTCACTTATCGGAAACTTCTTTTCTCAGGATGGTTGTAAAATACAACTTGAAAAAACTAAAAATGAAGCAATGGAATAGAAACAGATCATCAATTGCTTTGTTCAGGAATATCTTTTCCTACCTATTGTTTAACTTCGTTACTGAATTGGTTAAGCGTTTGTGATAATTTCAATCACCACATCAACTTTATTTTTGTGACTTAAAAATAAAAGTTTCTTTTGCTGGTGATGACTGGGGCAGGGGGGAATGGCATTTGAATATTTTTCTTAAATGTTGAAGAGATCAGGATCAACATCTGTAGAGACTTCCGTAATTTTGTAGAGTGCACAAAACAAGAGATTCTGTAGTTAAAAGCAAGTTAAGAAATTTTCCTTATTTTCTTACTTCCATATCCTTATGTGTATTGGTGCAGTACCTAAAAGCTGTCTTATATCTATTATTAAATAAGGCCAGTGTAAATTTATTTTACTGGATGCGCAGTGGAAAACTATTTTAAGAAGGCAGTGGGAAAAAAAAATGAATGATATAAAACTTCAACTACTTTCTACAATTCCTGTACTGCTCTTTCATTCTTCAATACTAGTAAAAGAGTACATGGACTCAGGCATGAAAATGGGATAAATTTGGGTAATTGATGGTTTGTCACAAAAAGTGAGAGAAAGCAGTAATTTAACTATTTTGATGAGAATCTTTAAAAGACAAGCTTCTGTAAATAATTTGCTATGAAAGTAGAAAGGATCAAAAGAGCCATGGGTTTTGTGACTGGGTAAGTAGAATTGCATTCTTGTGGATTTAAAAAATATCATAGTAGAGACTAATTCTCCACTCACCCTGATACAAATCTGGAGCAACTCTTTTGAAATCTGTGGAGTTACCAACTGCAATAATACTCATTGAGAAGAAAATTAGATTCACGGGGTCTATTCTGAACGTAGCCTATCAGTTGTGCGCTGTGCAAATCCCATTATTGAAGTAACAGCCTTACATGTCACGTTAAGAACGGCTGTTTCCCCAAGATGAACATGTTTGCAGCTCTCCTCATCTTGTGGCTACTTTTTAAGGGGGCAGGGGGATATTGAGAATACGTATTTTCTGCTCAATTAATATTCCTTCCGTGCACTCTCCTTCCTCTCATGCGCTTTATGTGTGGGTGCGCGGTCTGCACTCTCCATCATCTATCTGTCTGTGTCTCTTTGGCTGTGACAGTCACCACTCTGGCCTCAGGCTTGCACAAAATAGATGAAAAGCCCACCAAGGTTTTCAGTTAAACATGGCAGGATATAATTCTGCTCCTAAATATGATGTGCATTTTCACTCTTAACGACGCAGCTGTGAATTGCAAGTAACATCTTAGACTTAAGTTACATTTTACATGTGGAGGTTTCAGGTTTTCTTTTAGTATTTGAAAGAAAAAAAAAAAGAGGTAGAAGGGGAAAGAAGTGAGGAGGCTGTGTGGCTCTGCAGTTTTAATAAATTTGAGTGTTTTTCTACAGCAATGGAAAGCAACACCCAGGCCACTGGGGCAAAGCTCCCAAGCTGGCCTGAGAGCAGGAACAAAGTCTTTGAGAAATGGGGGGAAAATATCATCACTGCCTGAGCTACTTTGATTTTGTTTTTTAAACAGCAATAAACAGGGAATTTAGAATAAAGAAAAATATTGTAAAGAGTGATAAATAGACAGTGTACAACCTACACTTTGCCCAGCCCTAATCACGTACATTTACTTGCTTCCAGTTTTCTTCATTTGGATCAGCATATGTGGATAAGCTCTGTTACTTTTGAAATTGGTATAAATTGATTGACTGCTCTGAATCTGTGTGGAGCGAGGTTATGGCCCATGATTGATTATAAATGGCACACAAAAGGCAACTTCTGTGTGTATTCTTTTGTGAGAAAATGTAACAAATATTTTTAGGTCCTATAGCCACTCTGATATGCGGAGACTCTGGATCCTTGACAATCCAGAGGTTAATTTATAAAAAAAATGAAACGAACCCACAACTATTATTTCATTGCCAAACATTTTAAAAAAGCACTATTTATGTAGGCCCTATATAAGCACACATTGTTTTATGTTCCTTCTGCTGGCTTTGCATTTGACTAAACCATTATTCTCGGAGCACTGCTGTGCTGAGATCATCAGTGATGATGGTGTGAAAACAAACAAGTTTTAGCATGAGAAGCCACTATATAATTTGACAGGGAGGTTGTCAGCACCAAAACATCTACATTCATTTCATCTCTGGTCAGAGCAAAATAAAAATCAGATGGCTATGGGGAAAAAATACATTCTTAGGAGGAAGGGAAGGGGGTTGGATCTAATTCTGCAAGGTGCTGTGTCAATCAAAAGTAGAACTGATCTCAGTTTCCAGGTCAATGATTGTTGAGAGCACTCAGGGACTTGTGGCATTGGGCCCCTTTTCTCCAAAGTTAAGTAAAACTACTGAGATGAAACTTCATTCTTCAATAATTCAAACTGCTAGCAAGTTCTTGGGAGTAAAGATCAAGATATGCTTCAGCTCTTTAATAGGTAGCTAGAAAAGTATTTGCTCTAATTCTGTAGCCTTCAAGGAGTCCTTCAACATGAAAAGTTCTACATACACCTTAATAGCACAAAAATTCTACTTCAGAATAAACGTTTTTGGCCTCTGATACATTACACAAAATAGGGAGTTTTGTGATTTTGTATTCCCTATTTTAAGTTAGAAAGCTTTGGGATTGCTAAAAGCAGCTATGTGTAGTCAAATATGTGCTATGAAAAATAAGCTATTGGCTATGTGCATGCCCCCCCAACATTTTTTTCTTTGTTCCTCAGCAAAAAAACCCAAAATCTACAGTGGGCTGTTTTTAACAGAAACAGTTAAAGCCAATGGATCCCAGATGAGTCAACCAACTTAATAATACCCTAAAATTTAGGAGTTCCAGATAGTTTATTTTACTGCTATGCAGTGGCCTTACACTTGAACCTCTTACTGGATTATCTAAATTGAGTAGAGCTTGCAGGACACTCAGGAAAACTCTGAAAAACCTTGCTCCCCCTGTAGTAGTCAGGATGCTACATGTTGTATTTTTTCTCTTGTGCTGTCTGATTCTATACAAATTCTCTTGCCAAAAAGTTGCTATTCCAAAATATTGAGACAGCCTATTTCTAGGCTGTCATTCTTCCAGTTTTCATTTCAGAGTTTTGAGTCAGTGCACTGTAAGCCAAAAGCTTTTCAGCAGGCTGAAAGCTTTTAGGCACAGAAGGAGCTTAGAAGAAATATTTTCAGCATTGTAATTAATTCTAAATTAATTTATAATGAGGACAATAAGAGGCATGATGATGACTGGTTTATCAAGCTAGTCATGAAAATAGATTTGATTTTCTTTTTAAATTGGAATTTGCTATGTTGGTGTCAGATTGCTTAAATATACTGAGGATGCCTTGCAAGTGAAGCGTTGGTTTGACCTACTGGGTATGCAGAGCTCCTTGTTGTATCTCTTCTTTTGAGGTAACAGCCTTCCTTGAACAGGGGAAAATGTGGCATTGGGAATGCTGCTGGGCCATGTGGCTGTGTTACTGTGGCAGTGAGATGTACCTTATGCCTTTCCCAACTAATAAAATTGCAGCCACAAGAGTTCATGTGCTTTCAGAAAGCCCAAGCAAGATTTCAAACAAATTTCTCACTTGGCTCCAGTGCTTAGAAAATACTGCATGGGGAGATTCCCATGCTTACATTTATAGAGAGGTTAGTGCTCAGTAGCACCTGGATAGAAAACAGATTTTGTAAAATATCAATTTTTTTGTAGCCTTCGCTACAAAAAAATTTTTTTGTAGACATCGCAGAATTTCAGGAGAAAAAACAAGTCTGCAATTTGGCGACTGGTTTGTACAGACAAACTCTTGTGTACATAGTAAATGGTATCCAGCAGTAAATTGTGTAGCTTATTTTTGGGTGAGAAAGAGGTAAAAGCAAGTGGTCCAAGCCATGGAAATAACATTTTTGATAAAGGCTGGTTGTGAAAGAGGTAAATGAAAATCCAAATAGGAGTACTTTTTCCTGTCTTTTATAATTCTGTGAGTATCACGTTCCACACATACTTATTGCCTTCCTACTAACCAACCTCAAAATATATGCTAAAAAAGCATCACCCTTTTGGTGCCCACATTAAAATGCCAGTTATTTCCCTGCCTAATAACTGACTCTACTTGGAGCCCTGTGTGCTCTCACATATGGTGTATGTGAGATGGTCTGAGAAGTGGCAAGGTCCTGACAGAGCCTCTTGTCTCTTGTTAAGCCCCATATTTAGCATGGAGGGGATTTCCTTGCCATTGTGTAGAGCAGACAGTTGGGCCACGGGATTTTTTCCTGTACCACTTCCAATCCTGAGTTAAATCAAGTAGCAGTTTCTAGGGGTAAAGGTGGTGCCCTCTGAGCAGCCTCTTTGGAGGGGAGTACATCTGGCCTTTGCAGCCAGGCTAGTGACATTTTTTGAGGGGAAAAAAATACTCACCAAAGACTTTCAGACAAAGAACTTCACTGAAATGCATGGAGGCCTGAAAGTGTTCACAGTTAAAAATCAAATTTTCTGAGTAGCTTCAGCCAAAATAAAAGGGGAGAAAAATATGTGAAAAAGTCAAAATACTCTGTTTCAACATTTTATCAAAATGAGGTACATCTTCTTTGAAAATTTACTTATATTAGGGAAGACATTAGGCACTACATATTTAACAGTTTTTTGTTTGTTTTTTTTTTTCCTTTGGTGCTGAATAAAGTCTTCCAGGTTGATGCAAACACTTTCATGTTTATCTGCCTTTATTTGTCTGCTCTTGGCTTGGAAGGTTGGGGTCTATTTATCTTTCTTGTCTGAACAATTTAGTTCTGTGCATATAAGACAGGGACAAGCTCCTGGAAAGCTGTGTTGTTTGAGAACTTCAAATAGCTGTGTAGAGGCCTTTTGTTGGCCACGTCTCCCAAATATTTCCTAAGACTTGGTCTGGTCTGACTGGAACAGGGATGATGATTGCCTTCCCTGGAAGGCGTTGCAAAAATCAGTGTAAACAACTGATGGAATCAGAAAAAGATTGGCTGAAACAAACCAAGTCTTTGTACGGCACCTTTGCTGAGAGTAAATTTAGGAGAGGCTGCTGTCTACTAAGAATACTGTCAAAAATATCTTGGATTTTTTTTTTAATTAAGCCATTGCGTAATTGTTAAAATTCAGAAATTGGAGTAAATGGAGAAAGTTTTTTTTAGTTATGCTACTGGCTTAGGTTTTAGAGTCTTTTAAATGTATTTCTTCTTTACGGGAGATGTGGATGTCATAAATGGATTTCTCTTACTGGGAATTATCTGGTGGAAATTCAGATTAATTTGAATATTCAAGCATGGATTAAAAGGGAGCTGAAGGAACAATTACTGTTTCCTAGGTATAGCTTTTTTTTTTTTTTTTTTTTTTTTTCCTTTGAGCAGATTAGTTTCTCATTTTTTATCAGGAGATATACTAGGATTTGATGAGGAAGAAATTCTGGCTTATTCCAGTTGTGTGGAATTGGTTTTCTTAGATCATGTGTAGTATTTAATCTCCATGTGATGGCTCTTTAACTTGTCTTTTCAAGTGGATGTTTTGGTGGTTAGATGGTATGTAGAACATTTCCTTCCTGTACTTCAGCATTTCTGACCAAAATCTGAGTATGTTTGAAATTTTAGCTTATTCACACTTCCTAATCATAATCCCCTTGGTTTCCTTGTCAGCACCTTTGTGGTATTTCTCTGGACACCTCTATCTAATATCTCCAGAGGTTATTCTACAGAGTAACCTTTGACAAGATCTATTACTTACTACTTACTGCTTTTAGCAAGGTGAAAAGAGGTCAATCTCTGTAAAAGGCAGGCATTATTAGAAGACTGCTGTAGAGTCTCTTGGTGGCTTGTCCATCTCTCCTGGCAACACTGCAAATCAGTTCAGCCACCTCCTCTACAGCACAAAGAAAATTACATTTATGACTGGATACGATCTATGTAGCTAAAACACATCCTTGGGAAAGTGGCTACTTTGTGAATTACAAAGCTCCAGGTGGTTTCTTTGTCAAGGTTGTTGATGCACCCGCTGGAATCTGTGAGATTTTTGCTGTCAGCTTCAAGGGTAACAGGATTTCAGCCTGTTAGTTTTTGTATGATCCATTTAATTGAACTTCATGGCCAATGCTAATGACATTTGCTGCTGCAAGAGTTGAATTGGTAATTTGGTTACCCCTCCTGTCAGAGTTCAGGATCTTCTAAATGAGGGTTGGTGTTGTCTGTTTCTTTAACCAAATTAAGATGCAAAAGCTACCTCTTTCTGATTTGAAAAACACAGATTGCAAAATCTCATTTTGCCAAAAGAGTAACTACAAGATCATTTTGGCTGACAATACAAAATCTCAGAAATTAGACAAAATGGATTTTCTTCCAGATTAATTAAAAAGATGAGAAATTGTTCAGGAGATTTTAGACAGATCCCAGAGGATGTATTGAAAATACAATTTAAAACGAATGTCTAGTCAGTTTATCTACCTGCATCCTCTAAAAGTGAATGAAACATCTTCCCAGGGAGCTTTGAAATACCTCAGTCTGGTGTATTGTCAATGAAGGATGATGATGTTTTTAGTCTCTTTCTATCAGTTACTTGTCAAAACTTTTTTTTTTCATGGTTTCTGTAAAAGTAAATTCTACAAAAGCTGCTGCTATAACTTCCATATGCAAATAGTTATAATACAGGGAAAAATGCCCTCTATCTGAGGTTTAACAATAAATCACAATGATTTTTCCTCTCATCCCCAAACACTGAAATCCTGGCTAACTTGTTGATAAAATGGCTTTCACTTTCTGTCCGTAGTCCACCAATTAACCCCATGCAGACAGTGACTGAAATGCTCTGTCTTGGAGTAGAATTTAAATTTGATTTACCTAATGGGAGCTCATTGCCACATGACTACTGTATGTGTATGGCTTGGGCAGCTGAGCCTGAGCTCTTTGCAAAAATTAGGCATGTTAACTGCCTGAGAATATTTTAAAGTAGAGCAGTGTATAAATGTGAAAAGTGTTTTACTTCTTTTGCTTCAAATAAGAAAATGAAAAATTACGAGAAGTAATGCTTTTTTTTCAGTGTGATCATACAGAGGTTAAAATATAAACTGCCAAGGCAAAACAGCTTTCTGCAAGATGACAAAGAGGTTTCCTTGAAGTGTTGTGGTTCCTGATATTCTGCTTGTTTTCTGTGTCAGCAATCTCCCAAAAATTCATTCACTAAGAATTTACCTGTAGGAGCACTTGGCATATTCCTTTTTGCCAAGCCCACTCTTTATTTTTAAGCCTGCAGAGAAGTGCTTGTGTGTATATATGTGTGTAATTTTAGTCTCATTTTTAATTGCATCTCCCCCTTTGGTTCAAGCTCTGTGGTTGGAGATTTAGTAATTAACCAAGTGAACTGGCTTTGCACTCAAGTGTAACAACCAGAAACTGTATCCTGTGGGTTCAGTTAAGGGCTCTGTCCTTCTAGAGATGAGCAAGCATTTGCAGAACGTTTCTTTGAGAGAAGACAGAGAGTGAGACCAAGAAGTTGTAAGGCAACTTGATGCATCAACATGCCAGAGCAGAAGTAAATACAAATTCTTACTCTTTCAAAGAGGTGGAAAAGCTTGCAGAGAGCTTTTTGGTCTGTTCTTGGAGTGAGAAATGTAATGACTCTCTTGTGGGGATGTTGGAAGCAGGAGGTGGTGTAGAACTAGGGTAGGATTAGCCAACAGTGGGTGAAATCTGCTTCTTTCTCAAGGTCTTTGGGTTTTGTGGAGGCTCTGAAAAAAGCCATGAAGCTCCACAGGTTGAACCCTTCCCTGCTAGAAACTTTTTAGAGTAAATTAAGCCTCAACAGAAATTTAGTACTTTGTGCATTTGAAGTTCCAGCCACCAAAGTAAGGTGCTGTCGGAATAGAAAGTAATTGCTGCTGTATTCTCACTATGATATCTTAACTCACAGTTGATGAATAACATCTGATTTATATCCTGTCTGAAAAGCTTGTATATGTGTTTCTTTGATTGTTTATTTTATTCCTCCCCCCAGACCAGCCACAAAAACCCTACTGCTCATCAGTGTAAAACCTTGCAGTGACTGAAGGGGGGAAAAAAAAAAAAGCAGAGCCTGTAGTGAGGGATAGAAAAGGATGCAAAAAGGGTTTCTATCTCTTCTCATCTGCTTCCGCCCTTCCCTTTACTCAAGATTTTCAAATATTTTCAATGCTAGAAACTCTCTATGTCCCGTTTTGTTGCATTAATGCTGTAAGGTGGATTTGCGTGGATTTTACAGTTTGCTTCAGACAAGAAAAAAGCCTCTGCATGATGGACAAACTATCACTTAAAGTCAAACTCCTGCTGATCAGTTCCCTGAACTAAGTGGTAGATGGCACCTAGATTTGCTACAGCCCCAGAATTTGATGGCTAGGCAGTCTCTCTGCTGAACTACCAAACTCTTTATTAGCTGTAGAAGACAGTGGATACAGGGAGAGTAAGTAGCTGCTGTGGAAGGTAAATGCCAAAGAAATTTAGAGGAGTTGAAAGAAAAGAAGGAAAAGACTCAGTGAATCCTTGTGTGTGTGATGACTGAGAAGATTTATTCCCTTAATGGTTAACTTTGGTTTGTGCAGAACTTGGTTGAGAAAATTTTGACCAATCTAAGTGCATTTTAGGTTTTATTTGAGGTGTGGTGGTCAACTTTAAGCAGATCAAATTACAGCTACAGATTTGTTAACTGTGGAAAAACTCACAGCTCTTTACCTCTCCATCACATATACCTATGATGAGTCTAAACAAAGGGATTTTTTACAAAATATTTGCTTTCACTTTAAGCCTCACAAACTTGGAAATTGGAGGTCTGTTTGGTCTACCTGAGTGCTTGCTTGCCTCCATTGGTATGGCTTTTCCAAGTGATGGTTGCCAATGTGTTCAGTTTGAATTAGCTGGAGCAGAAATCTGGGACGAGCAGGGATCTGAGGGCTCTCCATCATAAGTTTGGGCTGTGTTATCTCTTGCCTCTCAGTTGTTCCCTGATAAGGAGGATGCATCTGTCCTCTCTTCACTGGTACCTGCTGGATAGGGGGAAGGCACATCCCTTGCCCTGCCTGTCCCTGTAACTTTCTCAGTAGTCTGCCTGGGCTCCCTGCACCAGCACAAGCTGTGGCACATGTATCAGGGAATTCCCCCAACTCTGGGGTCTAATTACATCTAAACATGGTGTCCTGCAGTGTTCCTAACAGAAAACACCAGCTTATCTGGGTAGAAAGTGTCTTTGCAAATTTCTGGAGATATTCAGAGGTGGCAGGTTGGTGGTTGAATATTTTTTCTCCGTAAGCTGGACCCAGTTTGGAAGATGGGATGTTGCTTTCTGGCAGACCATGCTCAGGACAAGACCAGCTCTGTGCTTCTTGAGCAGTGTCTTCTGGTGGCCTCCTGTGCTCTGTCTCTTAAGGCTGCTAAAAAACAGCCCCAGGTGAATTGGAAGAAGGGTGAAAGTGCGGAAATGTGATATTTCCCAATCATGATGTTCTCAGCCCCTCCCACGTCTCCAGGATAAAGTTCATTTGCCATAAGATAAAGTAGGTTTTCTTATCATGAAAGAATACTTCAGAAAAACTTTGGCTTTAATTTCAAAGCAAAAGGAAAATGAGAGTTCAGATAAATCAGAAAGTCAGTGAAGGTGTTTTGTGTCAAAAGACAAGTTCTTTTTTTGGCTGTAAACATTGTTACACTATTTACAATCTAGTACTTAGTGTTTATACTTAGAACAAATTTACTTTCAAGATAATGAAAAGCTTTTAATTTTAAAACATTCTCTTTACCTGGTTGTGTAGTGATTGTGATTTCTTTGGGAATAAATGATTGAGGTTAGGTGATTCTGCTGTGCCAGCTGGATGAAAGACCTTGCAGTAAATTGGTACGGTGTTAAATCAGATTGCTGCTGTTTCTGCTTTTGAGCTGGGATTCTGCTCTAAGATGCTTGTAATTTCTGCATTTCCAAAGGCTTGGAAAAATACTCTCATGAAAAACTAAATGCAGTGGGTAATGAAGGCTAAAATTGTTTATACTAATCACATCAATTGGAAAATGATCTTCACTCAGCAACTCTTCTACCAGCAAATTAAGACAGCAAATGAGTATGTTGGTGTTGGGGATCAGCTTTACTTTCCAGCGACTTCTAGTGGGCTCTTGCCCTGTATTCTGCCTCAAAACAATGAGTGCATCTTCTCTTCCTCTGTGAGGGCTTTTCTTCTCAGTTATATTTGTGTGTATACGCTGCAATTTGTTGCAGTCTATCCAGCAGAAGTCCGAGTTTGTAGTCTGTGCTGTCTGGGCTTTTGAAGAGTGACTGCAGGTTATGCACATCTGCCTGCACCTCAGTGGTGCCTCTTCACATCATTAAACATCGTTTTAGGCTGCCTTTCACGTGTTTTTCTAACCAAAAATTTGAAAACGTGGAGGAACTTCTCGTGTACTTTTTTCTAAAGAGTCGGAAGGAAGAAAATCTCAGCACTTCTAGGGGAAATACGAGCGCGCTTCTGCCAGCGTTTAATGCTGTGTAAGCACCCCTCGCACACGCAGAGATGCTCAGCTGCGGCTGCTGCAGCCCGGCTCGGCACTGAACGCCGGCCGGATTGCGGATCCCGGTGCCGGATTCCCGGGCCCTCTCCCGGTCGCCAGCAGAGGCTGCTGCCAGCCCGCGCCTGATGCCGGGGAAGGG
>JAHLSL010000044.1:11404318-11443958 GCA_025920805.1 Petroica traversi | reverse complement strand
CGGGGAAGGGCGGGACTCAGCGGCCCCGCCCGGGCAGCGCCTCTGGCCGCGCCCCGGGAGCGCCGGGATGGACGGGTGGATGGATGGGTGGGTGGACGGATGGGTGGGTGGGTGGATGGACGGAGGGATGGACAGGTGGATGGATGGATGGGCGGGCTCACCCACGGGGTGAGCCGCGGGCACACACGCACAAAAACTGAACCACGCCATTTCAGAGGCGAATGTTTCCTGCTGTGAAAACGCCCTCATAACAAAGCCCGATGAAATGGGGCTCATAAAGGGAGCTGTTGGCTTGGCGTTGAGAACTTGGGGCATTTTTCTTCTATGTACATTTTCTATCCATTCAGCCTTTGCTTTCTGCAGTGATGTTTGGTTTAAAGCAGACTCTCATCTGTCAGTTTGTTTCATGTGTTCAAGCATTTGGTAACCCAAGGGACTCAACATCAGACATACATAAATCTCTCTGAAGAGCAGAGAAACTGTACAGAGAACCGACTTTTTGCAGGATCAAGATAAAAAGTCAACGAATTAGTGTGTTTCTGCTAAGGGGCATTAAAACACTGTTTACGTTAGCAGGGATCCCAATATTTTTGTGATAATATGCTACTCTTAAAAAAAACCTGAGAATGATAGGTGTCAGTGACTATTTTGTATAGCCAAACAAGGGCTCTGTTTATTTTCCCCAGGAGTGCATGGAGTTTAATCAGCAAGATTTAAATCTTGGGCTTATTCTCTCAGTATAGTAGTAAATAATTCCTAAATCTTAAGAAGATGTGCCACAAATTCTACTGACTTTCAATGTAAGCCTTCACATCCAAAACCACTGATTTAAGTTTAGGTCTCTTGCCTCTTGAGAACGCATCATCTGCTTAAATTGTGTTTACTATATGGAAGAAGTCAGGATTTTCCTGGTGAATTACAGAAAAATAATGATAGCCTGACTTAGTCTGTAAGTGACACCTGTTTAGGAATAATTTGTTAATTGCTAGTTCTAGGCTGGTTCTTGTGTTCATCAACTGAATAAGTTTAGTTAATATCATGTACTAATTTACTGAATAGCTATTCAGTCTAATGCAACACTAATAACATGTAATTACCTGCTGCGGTTACTCCAGTGTGCTTGCAGGGCTCAGCTCTGGGGAGAGAGAAATACGTGGGATAGAGAGGAGGTCATATTCTTCACTGGTATAAAGTCACGTCATTCATTTATGTCAAGAGATTGGAGTTTGTAAATTTGCCACCCTCTTACTTGGTGTTGGGAGCCTTTCTCTGAAGGAGCTCTGGTGAAGTACAGTCCTGCTTCCTGCAAAAAGGACTGCCAGACTGCAGTGCTGGTGTTTGCATAACTGCTCTTCTGAAGCACATTACATCTTCATTTTAGTCCAACTGCAGTCCTAACAGCTGGCCCATGTTGAAAATGATAGAAAAATTTTCCTAGTGAAACAAGGGGAGTTTAATACTATTTATGAAGCAATTGTGTTATCTTCTTTCTATGCCTTGTCTGCATATGAGATACATATCTGATATTATAGCAGACTATCTATCTATCTATCTATCTATATATATATATGCATCAAAGTACTTTTGGTAAAGTTATTTTCTTAGGATACATGAAAAATTGTTAACTGTGAATGTGGAACTTTGAAGTGAAGCTGGGCACATGAATGAAAATTGAAGGTACTCTGTTGGATGTACACTGCTCTTACTGTTGTCAGCTGGAGCTGTAAGTGCTCAGTCTGTGAGAAGAAATTTGCTTCAGACGTATGTACTGCTGCTGCAGGCCAGATTTCTGTCTATGAAAGTATTTATACATACTATATTGTAGTGAGGTCTTTTTTTGGTGACTATTTACTTCCTTTGTGCAGTATTTTTTCTCAGCATGTACCATACACACCAGTGACACAGGCACTGCATAGTGATATGGTTTAGTTCATGACTCTGAAATTATATTCCAGTAATGCTCAGGAAAATATATTGCTTCCTTTATTACAGGAAATAGATTTATTTACATAAAAAAGTATGTAAGCAAATGTATACCAACAAGTTCAGTGTATGCAGTACATAGAGGCGAGTAACAATTGCAGTGTTGGTGATTGATTTCCCATTTGCTAGTCGGTCTGTGGTGGTAGTGCTTTTGGCTACAACAAGGACAACTGTGAAATAAAACTTTTTGTTTTATAGCTCTTCCCTTCTATACAAAGGATACTACTGGGGAACTGGAGAGACATCCCTGCCAAAAATGGGCAGCAGCCTCAACAGAGCATGTGGGCATTTCATGTACAATATTCTGGGTATTAGCATGAGTGGACACCATCTTGGAAAGAGAAGCTGCCTTTGGTGAGACAACTGTTTACAAGGGTACTGCAGTTTTAGCTGTCTCTAAATCCAGGTGCAACAATGCATATGCATGAGCTGTAGTCACCTGGGTGATCTCATAAGTCAGTTTGGCTTATTTTGTTTATCTGGGAAAGGCTGGGTTATTGATAACTCATGATTGGTGAATGGGCTTGGGAGTGCACTGCTGAGATTTGTCTAGTCTCTCTAAGCCACTAGTTCTTTCTCAGTTTGGCATACTTCTTTTTGAGTATATCTTAATTTGAATTTTTTAAAATTTGTCTACCTCTGTCTGTTTTCACTATCTGGACTTTGACTTCCAGCCTCCCCGCCACCTCCCTGTGCAAGGCAGAATTTTAACTGAGTACAAGTTCACATCGCTGATGCGTATCAAATCTGGAATGATGGTCAAATACTCTGCCCACTTGTGTCTGGGTGTTTCTTGGGGGTCTTGGATTTCTTAGGATTTAGCATTGAGTCCCCATGTCCAAAGCAGGAAGTCACATTGCTTTTTTATTTCAGCTTACCAGTTTTCAGCCTCCAACTTTGCTGTGTTTAGGAATAACTGAAACTGTTTCTTACAGTCCTGAAATGCCTCTTCCTTCACATCTTCTACCGTGACAGCAACACGAATACTAACACAGCCGCTTATCATGTCTGGTCCAGTTTACAGTAGGTAAGCCCTTGGTGCTTGTATTTGCTAGCCAGTAGATGTGGCAGCATGCCAGACCTACTTTTATCACCTTAAACTAAGATGCCCTGAATATATCTTGATAATATTGCTTCATCTGGTGCTAATGGGTTTTGAGCTCTTTTCTCTGCCTTTTTTTTTCTCAGCAATTTTGAATTGGGGTATAGGGGGTACAGCCTCTGATTTTTTTTTTTTTGCTAGGACGGCTGATCTAGTCTTTGCTAGTTTCTACAGGTACAGGACTTTTTTGCAGGGTTGCTGGATTCAGTAGTTCTCCTAAGGCATACCCCCCCCTTCCTGCATTTTAACTTTCATTTTTTTCGTGTGTGACTGTACCTTGTTTTGTAGGTGTTCTTGTCTTTGAAACTTAACCTATGTGCTCAGCCAGAGCACTGCATGACCCAAGTGACTATTCATTCCCAGGGTGTTAGATGAAGGAGTCGTGGTGTTGTATTGCATTCAAATCAGTGTCTTGCTCTGCCCCCTTGCCCAGCGGTGGGTGGTACTCCTATGAGTCATCTGCTATAAATGCCAAATGATAGCATCTTTTGCTTCATGATGTTCTTGTTGGCAGCGTTGTGCATCACCAGCACTCGGTCACATTTTTCCTGTCTAATGTTGCTGCTCATCACAATTGTGATCATGTTGCATCTGGCTCCACAGCCCAGCTGCAATCTAGCTGGTTGTTTAATCCAGGGGCACACTTGCAGACACAGCTGATAGCTTCGTATAATATTTGTACACAAGAATCTTTTCTTCAGTTATGTGTCCTATATTCTCCTCCTAGAGAGAATTCTTTGTCCTCAATCACTACCCATACAACTACATTAGCTACCCCTTCCCCAGGATTTGTGGCATTAATATATATAAAGCAATTCTGTTTCCCACAGTTGCCCATAGTCTGTGTATTTTTTTTTTCTTTCAGCCTTTCCTGATGCTTTCCAGATCCTGTTCACAGGAGCAGAGTGCCAGCAATCTCAGTTAGTCTTTGTTCTGCCTTCTAAATTCTTCAGATGTGTCTCTATGTACTTAATCTTCACTAGAACTTCTCACTGTTTTGATCCTCTCCCTGTGTAATTCAGCTGCCTGTGCTGTTTGCAGATACTTACCCGGGGTTAAATTTGTTTTCTTCTATTGATAGTTCTACAAATGCTCTTGCCTTAAGTAATGATTTTTATCTGTCTAAACTTGAAGTGGATGGTTACATTCTTCATTCTCTAATGCAAGCATCTATTCCTTCTTCATGTCTCGTGGCATCAGGCTGAATTCTTTTTCTACAGTATCTTTTTATTTTAGATCACAGAACTCACTGTAACTGAGGGGTTTTTTTGACAATATTTCCAGCATTTTAAACATAATCTTCTTATTAACTTTTTGTTATTTCTTCCCTATACTGTTCACTGTTGGTGATGGGAGTGATGGGACAATGTAGTAGGGCTTTAAAAAATTGGTACAAATTCAGGTCCTTCTCATAAGACTGTAGAATATGCTTTATATAAAAATCTTAACTTTTTTTTTTGTAGTCTGAATCCCTTCATGTTGCTAGTACTTTCTGTTTCAAAAAGCTATGTGAGTCTTTGTTTTTAACCTTCTGGCTATCCCACTAGGCTGGTTGCTGTCATGTTTTTGGCATGTTGAGAACTGATTATCAATGCTGCAGGATTCTGTTCTGAAAGTGAAACTTTTGAAAACTAAAAGCTAGCCCGCTGCTTTTGTCAATGCAAAATCCTACAGAATGCCTCTTTAACTTCTTGACTTTGTGAGCAGTGTTAGTGAAGTCAGTGGGCACCAACTGTTCTTCATCTCCTGGCCTACAGCTGAAAGGGGGGTCCCTGACACACAGGGTACACCTGGATGGCCCTGTGCAGGGATGCTGCAGGGATTTAGGGCAGGGCAGTCCAGGTCTGCATGACCCATGGAGAACCACTCTGATGCAGACCTGCGTGTGACGGAGCTACTCAGGTGTCACTGCAATGTGTTTCCTGGCACTCTAAATCCTGTGTGGGTAAATCTGATACAACACAAACCAGTCTGCATCGGTCTCAGGATAACAGCTCAAGCAGGAGAGCAGGGCTTGAACCAGCAGCCTGACCCCAGAGCCTCACAGGCTCCATGTAACACCAGGTACTGCTTTTCTCTGTCGGGAGTGCAGTTAATCCACAGGATCTGGAAAACCATCCATAGATAATCGAGAGTTGAGTGTGCTGGTTTTTGCTGAAACTTAAGAATGCAATTGAGAGCTTTGATGAATCAGGGGACTGATGATTACCCAAAGTACAAACCAGTGGGGAACTGGAACCAGGATTCCTGGGACTTCAGTGGGAACATAGAGAGCAGAGAGGAATTAACCAGCTTTAAATCTCAATTAGAGAAGCAGGTGTGATAATCCTGCAACTGCCTCACTCTAGTGGTCAGCTTGGGAGCATCAAACTCTTCTTTCCTGTAAGCTTGTGCTTTCTTAAATTTTTAACTTTTAAGCATGTCTCATTCTTAATCTGTTTTAAACACAATACTTCATGATCCATTACCTCTTTAATTTGTTCTGATACTTATGTTTTCTCTCCCCTGAAGTCCCTTTGCTCATGTACCCTGTCAGTAAAGCACAGAAAATACCACCTCTGCAGCCTCTAATGTTAAAAGTTTGTGGTAATGTTTAAAGGTGGTAGCTGGCCTCATACAGCCCCTTGCAGCCCATCAATAGGGAGAGAACTGGAAGGGTAAAAGTAAAAAAAAAAAACCTCATGAATTTTGGATAAAGACAGTTTAATAGGAAAAGAAAAAGCTGCACACACAAAGAAAGCAACCCAGGGAAATCAGTCACTACTTCTATGATCAGGCAGATGTTCAACCATCCTCAGGAGAGCTGGGCCCCATCAGCCATAATGGTGACTTGGGAAGACAAACATCATCACTGCAAATATTTCCCCCTTCCTTCTTCCCCCAGCTTTATATACTGAGCATGGCATCATATGGGATGGAATATCCCTTGGGTCAGTTGGGATCAGCTCTCCTGGCTGTGTCCCCTCCCACCTTCTTGTGCACCCCAGCCCCCTCCTTGCTGGGGTGGTGTGAGGAGCAGCAAAAGCCTTCACTCTGTATCAGCACTGCTCAGCAGTAACTAAAATGTCCCTGTATTATCAACACTTTTTCCAGAGCAAATCCAAATCATAGCCCCATACCAGCTACTATGAATAAAATTAACTGTGTCCCAACCAAAACCAGTGCAATTTTTTTTATGTTAAGCTCTTTAAAAATTAAAAGTTATTGTTGTTTTTGTTATTATTAGTAGTAATATTACAGCATTTTACTGTGAATTGCCTAAAATGTTTTAACAATTCCAAATTATTTTAAAACTTTCATTTCTCCTTTGCCTTTGCCAAATCTTGAGACTCATTCTAGATTCAGAGCCAATAACATTATCACTGTTAGTCAGAACTTGATTGGAATGGGGATCTCTTCCATATTGGCCCACACTTGATTGTGACATTGAACTTGAAAGGTCTTTGCCCCTTTTCTGAGCATAGTTTCAAACACATTCATGCCAAAGGAGAAAAAGTAATTGGCTAAAAATAAGTGATCATAGTATCTTTTAAAAGGTCATTATGTTAATTTTCCTTGAGGGACTTCCCTTTGGATTGTTCTTGAACTTATTTTTTAATTAAAAAAAATAAAGGTAATGTTGGTTCAAAAGCTCCCTCACTGCTTAAGTAGGGGTTGGTATTGAACTTGTAGTGAACTTAGTTTTTGGGTTGTATTTATTTTATTTTTTTTCTTTTGTTTTGGTTGGTTTGTTTGGTTTAGTTTTTTTTATGCACCAGAAGGCAATCCATATTTTTTGAAATTAAAGACAAATGAGGAAAATGCAAATATTCCCTTGTGCTGGAGTGATATATTTCCGGGGAGAAACCAGGCCAGGAGTGGCTTTCAAACTTCTAAATCTGTTTTATGTGGTGTATAAGAGATTGCTGTCATCACCCAGATGCAGGAAATACCAGTGCTGGGCTTAAGGGGGACAAAGTAAACTCGACAATGGACTGAAAAGAAAAATAAACAATCGACCAACCGTTTTTACGGCTTGTTTTTTCTCTTGCTTTAACAGTAACATTCACCTTCATTTACCAGCGTTCTGTGAAACATCTGTATCAAGCCTTAAACTTGCTTGACCTTAGTTTAGGTTCAAGGTTCAATATATTCCATGTGCATGGATGATTATACAAATCCACAAGAGCTCTGCCTCTATGCAAACCTTTTTCCCTGTCCCAGATTTGGCCTCTTTCTCGCTAAATAAATCCAAGGACAACTTTCTCTCTCTGTCTTTCTTTCTCCAAAGATTGCTGCAGGGGTGCCCTTGGGGCTTGCAGGGTGTTACAGGGCTTAGGAATAGAGAGGGAAAGTTGCCTTAGAGGATGAGGTCGACCTACTGTAACAACTGCCCCGGATGGAATATTTTATAACTTGAAGAATTGAATTTAAAGGCTTCATTTTTCTAAATCTTCCAAAATAAATGGTTCAGCATTTGTATAATTTTAAAATCTGTACTTCTTCTCTCGTTTGTAAAATCAGAAAAGATCTCTAAATGTCTCGGAGCAAGCCTCTGAGCTGAACAATTTCTCTCCTGCAGCTGCCTAGCTATATTTCTTCCCAGGGCTTCTGTGAGTTACTTTAAAACTGCTTAAAAAAAGCTGCCTGTATAGGAGACAAAATTTGGGTCTTAAAGGAGAACTTGGCGGCAGGCAAACCATTAATCTGGAAACAAAAATGAAGTTTTGAATTTGTTACAGTTCCCAGCACAAGTTATATTGATATGATTACCATTTAAATCTGTTTAAAAGTAACTTCTGTATGCAATAGCATCATCTTCATGATGCCTGAGTAAATCCTCCAGTCTTCTTTCAAAGCCAGTAGTGAGAAACTGGTAATTCTAGCTCATGATTCCTCCCTTCCCAGCAGAGATGTCTAGATCAAGTGAATAGTGTTCATGTGCCTGTTTCTCCCCATTGACTGTGGAGGAGGTCTGGAATGATTGACTGAGATGGAGATGCTGAGGATGCTTAAAGCCAAGTCAATTGTGCGTGTTTCATACAAGCCAGAAACCTCTCAGATGTGCAGATTTCTGTCTGGAAGGGGCAATTCCCCACTAACCAAGTTTTGTGCATGGATTAGTTAACTCCACTCAAGAGCAATGTTGTGCTGATATTGCTTCCATGATGTGAGCTGGTCATCTCTGCCCAGCTCCGCCCTGTGCTGTGTCAACAGCCACGTTCCCTCAGAGTCAGCTTTGGGTGTTTTGTGTGGTACAGAATTAGCCCAGGCATAACATTTTGAGGCTGCAGCAGATTTTTCATACCTGTAGGCATGTTGTTAAGTTGAAGGCTTTGCTCTCCAAAGGGCAGGAGTTTTGTTGAAGAAGCACATAAGGTATTGGTATTTGTTCTTATCCCCAAGTGGAAAATGCCTCCTTGCAGACTGGCAGGAGACAGCTCTTCTCCACTAATGACTTTGATGTTATGAGATGTGGGCCTTATTTATCAACACACCTCTGGGAAACTATACATCCCTCCTGCACTTTCATTCCCCCACTGTCAGTTCAATTTTTCCTTGAAGTCAATGAACTTTTAAAAGAACTAGGGTTTATGGAAGAGGGTTCATGGAGCTGTGATAAAGCACTTCAGGCTGTAACTTACACTTGTTTCTGAGGCTTCACTTTTATTGCTTGAAAAATTCTCATATGATCTCATTTTAGAATTGGGCACTTCAAAGGTTGTTCAGTCCATGTTCCTTCGAGGCTGCCTATGCAACCCTATAATTTTTTCCCATGTTCTGCTGTTTTTTTTCCCCCTCCTTTCATCCTTATTAACTGGAAAACACCAAAGGGATTTTCACACACCAAAATGAGTAGTCTTGCAATATTGTAGCCATGCTACTTTAAAAGTTACTGTGAAATCAGTCCATGGTGGATATGCATTTGCACATTCATGCTCTGTTACCAAGTGCCTGAAGTAGTCTTACTACCCAGACTCTCTTATGGTAGATCTGCAGGCAGAACTGCTCTAGTAAAGCCTTCAAAAGGGATTTGATTTAAATTAGAAATAATTGTTTTACCAAATATGATTTATCACACAATTACAGCCTTCCATCAAAAACACAAGCTATAAAAGCTTTGTGAGAAGGGATGAAGGCAAGAAGGCATCCCAGCATATATGTAGTTTTGTTTTCTTTGCTTTCTCCTCCCTGCTACCCAAATATGGAGTCATATTCAGTAGTGAAATGAACTTGACCTCTCTAGAAATGGGGTTGGACTGTTTGAGTCCCATGTTCTCTGTTTGGAAGTTGTGATGGCCTCACTGATGTTGTTCTCTCATCTCTTGCAAAATGGATTTCACTGTCAGTCACATCATGTGTTTGAACAGAAGAGCTGACCTGGAACTCTAAAATTCCCTAAGAACAGCACTGAGCATGAAACCCCAAAAATTCCAGAATTCTCCTCTGAACTCTGTGACACAAACACCTCCCAAATATTTTTTCACTGTGGTTTCAGGTTTTTTTTGGTTTTTTTCTTTTTTTTTCAGTAGGAAAATATGAGACTGGGAATGAGATTGCCAGAGAAAGATATTAAGAAAAGAAGGCAGCAAGTAATTTCTTAAAAAATTAACTGCTTTCCTTTTGTTTCTTTTTAGTGTTAGAGACCAAAATGACATTTCCCCCCCCCTTTGCTCTGGTACTTACTTGCCAAAGTGATTAATTTCAGTCCTTGTACCTAAGATTGAAATCTATAAAGAAAAATGTAGAGTCTACTTAAAGAGCTAAGCATTAGTGCTGGAAGCAAGAAAACCTGTGAATACTTCTCACAAACTATTGATTGAAATGAAATAAGCTTTCAATGTATTGATTTTCTCTCTTTTATGTTTGTTAGAGCTTAGGTAACACTCAGTGGAATTTTTTCAGGTTAACTTCAAGTAGAAGATGTATCTCCACGGCCTGTATCTCCACATATGTTTTTTGTTATTTGTGAAGTGATACCAGAAGAGACCCTTGTATTTTAGATTGGTTAGTTAGCCCAGATGTTCTTACATGAGTAGAGATATTTTGCTGCTTCTTTTCTTACCATTGCCTACATAAAGGAGATAACTTTTTAGGCCTACAGTCCAGCCAAGAAAATATGAGAGGTGTTAGTATAGCATCAAAGTGCCTTGGAGATGAACCTTACTTTTTTAAAACACTGCAATAACAAATTGTTCATGACACACTGTGTACTACAGGCAAATGCATGCTATGATGTTGTACAAAACTGCATAAAATAAACTGTTATATATATAAATGCAAAATGAATGATCCAAGATCAGAAACTTCTTCATTTCAGACCAAGGCAGTGCTTGAGAAAGGAGAACATGAGGGAGAAGGAGATAAGTGTAGAATTCAGGTCTTCTAGAGAAAATGGATGGTTGCGCTTGGAAAGATTCATGGCAATCCCATTTGTTCTCGATGCTCCCCAAATACCTTTTATTCTGCAGAATTATGCAAAGAGTGATATTATTTGGATAATCCAACAAAAGTGTGTGTTAAACAATTTTTTACCTGTTTTAACACATGAGAAGATAATAGCACCTATTTATAATTGCCACTTACTGTCTTGAAAGAAAATCTAGCAGCATTAATATTAAAAAAGATATTTGGGGCATTGATAAATGCAAAAGCATTAGTCAGTATCTGTAGCTGTCCATAAAAATAGCTCCATCTGTGAAGAAAACTTAGCCTTACCTATAAAAATATTGAATACTATGTCACACAAGATTATGACAGCTAGAGTATATAGACTTAATGGCCTTCATATCATTACCATATATTTAGAAAGGAGTATCCTGCAGTAATATGGCTTTCTGAGGAAACTCCTGACTCTCCTCAGGTGACTGATTGGAGGCAGAGGATGCACAGAGAGGATCTGTCGAGTGCTTAGGATCAAAGTGTCTTTCAAAAAGTGAACTGCCTTCAGATACTGAAGCCTGCATTTGTAATCCCTCTATTGGAGGCAGTCACTGATGTTACCACGCTGGGAAAAATGCCCTTGCTGAGATTCTGCCACCTCAATTACGTCTTTATTTTCTGAATATGTTGCCTCTATAGCCTACGTACTGTCAAGTGTTCATAGATCTGGGCAGTTGGTAGAAGACATCCATAGCATGTTTGCTTTCCAGGCACATAGATGGCAGTAGGCTTAGTGATGCTCTATGCTCTTTGGGGTTTTTTTTTGTGTAATGGATTATAGTATCTATATTTTTAGGGAATGCGAATGCTTACATTGGAATCACTTTCAAAATAAGGCTATGGTTTTCACTTCCCTGGTACAAATCTCAGTGATTTTCTGTTCTTGCAAGGAAATGAATAGGAATTATGTATTCGTATACTTGCTAGACTTTCAAAACAGGTTATATATTAAATTCTCTTTTTTAGAAACTGAGGCAATTATAGGTTGAAATAGCTTTTAAAGTTTTTTAAAATTCTATTTTAAGTTCTCATACAAAGGATTCGTTAGTCATAGCTCTCTGCACCCTAGTTCAAAATGAGATAAATTATATTAATTAAAAATGCAAAAAGTCAGATCAGTCTATGTAGTCCATTCCCAAAATAATGATCCTGTAGTTAATCAGTACATTGTAGCTATAAATATATATGTATTTATTTCCTGACTTTGCCACCAATTTTGCATGACTTAGGATAGATCATTAAGCTAGAATCTTCTAGATGAAACTACAGATAAAATGTATTTAAATTTCCTTGCAGTTAATTGTGACTGTGAGCTCTGTTTAACAGATCTTTCAGCTCTGTTAAAAATAATTAAAATTAGTCTTTAGAAGTGTATTTGTTAGCCTCTTGTCTATAATTCTGGCATAGTATTACATCTTTATGTTAGTGATACTACTGAGAGAAGAATGAACAGAATAATGTGTATGTGTCTGACTTTTCCTTATTTGCCAGCTTTCAAAGATAAATATTACCTATAGGGATATGATTGGAAGAGGGTGTGTGCAGCAGGAGTTGAAAATGAAGCCTTTTAAAGTATTTCTGATTGGACACATGGAAACTGGAGGCGCTCAGTATCACCGCTTGCTCTTGAAAACCTTAGCCAAGATTTTTTCATTTTTCCCTGAAGAGCTGTGGCCAGGATGGCTGAGGCTTGAAAGCTGTGTATTTACATAAGCACAAGTTACAAATCTGTGGTTTTTAGAGATGTTTGAATTTCACCGCTTTACACTTGCAGTATGTTATAAGATGCTGTGAGTAGTTCACAGGTTGTGAATGTACAGCCTACAGAGAATTACCCCTCACGTTGCCTCCCTCTTCTTAGGAAAAGTAATATTTTTTTGCATGTGTGCCAGTGTTTAAGGTTCTTGTTTGTAGTTATGGATTGGTCACTGCCAGAAATTTGTGGCTTGTCCCTGATTGGGAATTGCTTCATTTTGAAGTATTGCCTCCCTCACAGAGGCAAAAATCCATGGGCCAGAAAGGCTGATTTTTAAAATGTGATACAGCAGACTTCTGAGAAGACTTCTGGAAGCTTAAATTGCTGAGGGGTACTTGCATCCCTGTAGGAGGAAAGAAAAGGTCCTTTTGTACACTCTCACCTACCCCACAGACTTGCATGTCTGTGCACACAGACCAGGAGCAGTCACTCTGCTCCTGGGTGGCTCTCCCATAGTTTGCATGGACATTTACCTAATGATGGGTGCTATTTCAGCTGATTCTGGAAGGCAGATTCAGCCCCCTGCCCAACCACTGGTAGCAGTTTGCTTTGCAGTCACCGTACTAGTTGAGGGCAGAGTGACAGCTCATGCCTGATGTCCCCTTCTTGTCAAGTGGCAGTGGAGCAATAGCGGTATATATGTCCCTTCTGCATCCCAAGTCTCTCATTCCTCGAGGTAAGGCTTGAGGTCTGACTAGGCAGAGTACACAGACTGTGTATCTGGGTTTTTATAGAGCCATGGAGTGCTCCCAAGGGACCAGCAGCTGAGCGGCATCCCCACAAGTGCCTCGGCTGTGCTCCTGCTCTCCATTGGAGACAACCAGAAAAGCTGTTTGGGAGGCACCATGGGAGCTGGGGGCTTCCTGGGGGGTGAGAACCTCAAGGGGCTCATGAGGGTGTGAGGATAGGATCCATCACATCTCCCCACCAGGGAGCAGGGCAGCCAGAGCAGCCCCAGACATGGGCATTGGCAGGTTTCTGCCAGCCCTGGAGCTGCTCTGAGATGCTGCTGTTTGAGCTACTCTTCAGGGTATGGAGAAGGAGGCAGACTTGCCTTACACTCACATGCGATAAGTGTATTTGCAGGGCATTGTTAGTGTTGGGGACTGGAAGAGCACCTCCAACCCTCAGGAATACTTCTGAAGCATTCCCACCTGAGGAGAGGAGAAGGATCACCACTTTTGTGCTCAAAGAAACCATATATTTGCAAAAAAGCCTTTGAAGACC
Organism: Petroica traversi; assembly: GCA_025920805.1. Classification (NCBI taxonomy): domain Eukaryota; kingdom Metazoa; phylum Chordata; class Aves; order Passeriformes; family Petroicidae; genus Petroica; species Petroica traversi. The sequence continues at coordinate 11,430,468 of JAHLSL010000044.1, read as the reverse complement.
TGTGTTGGCTTCCCATCAAAGTTAGTCCCTCTCCTGGGTCCAGACCATTAATGGCTGAGAAGCTTGACCCAAGGGTTGCGGACACATCCAGGGCAGAGCAGGCGGCCAGAGCCTGGCTGGTGGGGTCTGCAGGAGGGCGGGGGGGAGCAGCAAAAGATGGTTCAGGCTTTTTATTTTGTTTTGGATGTCTGCCAAGCAGTTTGTGGGCCATTCTGTTCCCTTTCCAAGTCAGGTACCTGGATTGCTGGGGCAGAGGGTGTCAGTGCTCTCTCCGGTGCTGGCTGGGAGGACGTGTTGTGGGGGACTCTGCCACCAGCCTGTGTCATGAGAGGGGAAGAGGGGCTACTCTTGCCACTGCTGGTGTTTTTGGTGCTGGGCCTTCGGAATGGCTGATTTCAGAGCCCCCAGAGTGGCTGTGCCTGCAGCACAGCCCTGTCTCTTGGTGATGTCTGCATGGGACAATGTCCTGTGCCTGTTGAAGGTGCTTCAGGTACTTCAGAAGACTGAGTCTAAAATACCTGCCCTGCCTCCGCTAAAAGGCTTTATTAACTATCATGAATTATTCTTCTAGTTCATAGTTTTATCTCTTTTGATAAGCTCAAGGACTCCAGTCTCACAAACAATCTCCATAAGGAGCTGGTTGTAATGTGTAAGTGGGCCACAACTTATGGGGACAACCTTTTCAGCAGGAGCTGTTGCAATAGAACAAGGGTTAATGGTTTTATACTGAAGAAGGATCCATCTAGAGTAGATGTAAGGAAGAATTTTTTTACAATGAGGTTGATTACATACTGGAATAGGTTGCCCAGACGGGTGGTGAATGCCCCATCCCTGGAAATATTCAAGGTCAGGTTGAACAGGGCTCTGATCAGTAGAAGATGTCCCTACTTTATAGAAAGGGGTTGGACTAGACAACCTTTAGAGGTACTTTTTGATTTAAAATATTCTATGATTCTATGAAATATAAACTCTTGCTTTAATGTGTGCATCTTCTTCGAGTGTATATTTTCTGGGGAGTCATTAGTTCAAGCAAATCCTTGCTTACTGCTTTACTTGTGTACTGCCCTTTCAAAGTCTAAATACATTGTGCTGCATTCAATTAAATGGATGATTTGGAAGCAGCTTTTTAACACAGTTCAGAACTCAGACCTTCTTATTTTTGTGAAGCTGTTTTAACAGCCAGATGATTCCATCTTTGTTTTCCTAAAAACATATGGATAAGCCTAGATCCAAATTAAACTTACCCAAAATAGGTTGTTACCTGCTAGTAAACTAGTAAAACTAGTTATATGACTAGTGAGAAATGTGTCTGAAGAAAAAATGTGTGTATTTGAGGATGTAAGCAACTTCACATGTGCAAAGTTTAAAGGGTTGCAAACCAGCCTGCCCTTGATTTGTTGGGGCTGAAAAGAACAGTTTTGGTTTTTAGTGTCTAAAACTCTCTAGTGCTGAGTACTGCCTGAGGGGACCTGTGAGCAGCTAGTGTTCTCAGCAGAGATTTTTTTACCCCAGAGGATATTATCTTATAGCTAAGAACAGTGAACACTGAAGGTTTGATTCTGGAATTTTTTCTTTTGCTCATTTTACAGCGAGAGAAGTTTCCCAACTAGAAAAAAAAATTAAAAATGGCAATTAAAAATTGGTGAAAGTTAATAATTAATGGATTGTAGCTGATTTATTAATAGCCTCATTTTTCTATGTAATGAAAATCTTAAACTGTCTTGAATGTTAACTATAAAGCAAAAAATATAGTAAAAAGTGAGATTGGTCTTAGTTTAAAATTATTTTAAACATACAGAATTGCAGAGTTTTATCCATAAAATGTTAAAGTTTGTTTGCAGAGTTCTGGTTTAGGGATTATTTTATATAATAAAATATGGAAGGAAAATTTGGGCTGGCAGAATTTTCAAAGCTTGTGTTAAAGCCCCTAACTGCTTCTGGTATGAAAGTCAGCTAAGCAGCCTTGTGTTGTTGTTTCCCCCAGGATATCTTTTATGCTTTCTTTTTTTTTTTTTCTTCCTTCCCTTTGGAAATCCAAGTGTTTATTTGCATGCAAGTTAGGTGAATTCTTTTATCTATTTGTGTATCATAAACCAAAGCAATTAGCATACTGCAGTTACAGTACACTTAAAAACCAAAACAATCCTACAAAACCTTCAGTCAATATTATTCCTGGAGGGAAAACTCTTAATTGAATTGTATGCAAACTACAACAATAGGCAAAGTTGTTTGGTGTTTAATAATAACTGTTTGGGGCAGGGGGAAGAATGAAAAAGTGTAGCAGAGAGCTTTGCATACCATTAACCTAAGGATAGAAATGAGGTCAGCCTTTGAAGGGACAGACAACACACTTATCTGCCAGCATTGGAAAGTCCCAAAAGATTAGGTTATTTGCCAGATGTTACTGGGAGTTCATCATTGACACCCTCTGCTTTGTGGGCTTCATCTCTCACCACAGTTGCAGTTGCCTTTCCTGCCCTTTGCAGGCTTCCTGGAGGTCTTCTTGATTTTTTTTCCTTGAAGTAGTTTTTTTTTGTAGTTGTTGTTTGTTTCATAGCAATAGGCAGGGTGAACCATCCTAACTTGTGAAGTTGATCTGAAGACTCATTGTTTTTCTTTCATACACCCACGATAATCCTCTTGGCATTGGAACCGTGGACATGAAGCACAGTGGCTGCTGCAGCTCTGGGAATGGGGCTGTGTTTGTGAAAGGATTTGTAGAAGATGGACTACTCACCTCACTTAATATTGGTAACCTTTTGAAGATGAATGAAAATTGGGGCAGACTTTCTCACAGGCTAAGAATTTTCTGCTATTTTTTATCCCTTTGCCTGAAAAATAACTGTAAATGCAATTCTAAGCAGACCATTTTTATATTGTTAGAAACTTTGTAGCTAATCAAATATCACACTGAAGTGTATTCAAGTGTGTAACCCACTAAAAATTGGTAGTGAGGGAGAGTGGGTGCTGTCAGATCCCTGTTAGTAATGACTGTATGAGCCTGGAATGGTGCTCACTGCATGTATCTTCTCCTTTAAATCTTTCAAGAGTTTGGTAGTAAATATTGATTTTAGCTAATGGTGGTTTTAACTTCTTTGTGCACATGCTTTGCCCCAAGGGACTCTGTCACGTACAGGGAGAAGCCAAGACTTGCTCATAAAGAACAGAGCAAATATGTTTTTCCTTTAAAACACTAGATGTTAGTGGTTGTCTCTTGAAGCAAGATTCCTGCCATTTTTGTTACTGCAGTTGTTTTGCATTTCTGCCACCTTCCTCTGAGAAGAACAATTTGTGAGATGGACAGTGAGCTAAATAAGGAATATATTATCACCATGTACATGCATCCGGTAAAAGAAGCCTCAGTTTTAAAGCTTTTAAAACAGTGGAGAGTCCTTTTGTAACACACCATTTAGAGCATTTGACATTTTGAATCTTGCTTTAACACAGCCCATCCTTACCTCCCTTTCCTCCCACTATTCCCTTTCCTCTCTTTATTCCCTTTCCTCTTTTTCCTCCCTTTCCTCTTTCTTCCCTTTCCTCCCTTTCTTCCCATTTCCTCCCTTCCTTTCTCTCCCTTCTGTCACTTCTTCCCCTTCCTTCCATTCCTTCTTATTTTTCCCATCCCCCCCCCAATTTTTCTCCTCTGCCCTCTCCCCTTTTCTTCCTCTATCCTTCCTTTCTTCCCTCCCTTTCAAAACCCTCAAGTCTAACTTAGTCTTCTGACATGAGCACTTCAGTTAAATGTCAGATGATACAGGACAATGACAGTGTTTGTTCATGTTGAGATAAACTTGACATTCAGATGCTGTTTGACTATCCATAGACACATGATGTTGTCCTTAACATTTGTCAAGTCCAGAGACCCAGATACTGGTTTTACTTCAGTAGGTCTGGATTAGCTCTTGAATTTCCAGCACTGGAAAGCAGAAAAATTGCACATAGGGAAAATGGAGAAGTGTTTGAGATATTGTTTCTGTCTCTTGATGTGCTAAATGATGTTATCAAATAGTGCCTTTTCCTTACCTTGGTTCAGCTTGTGCTGCTGCTTGTTCTGTTAAGCAAAAGTTGGTGCTGTCAGCGAGGTTCCAGTCTGGTCTCTCATGTTATTTCAGGCTTGTAACTAGGGACAGCAGGAATTAGGGTTATTCTGCAAATGATATCAATGGGGGACAGCTGCAGAACTACAAGCCTGGGCCATTTCCAGGTGAGGCTGGCCCTGTTTGGCCAATCACAGAGTGCAAAATAACCACGTTATTCCTCAAAGTGTTTTTCCAGAGTTGAAGTAATAGCCATCTTGCCCTATAAAGATCTTATTTCTCCTATAGAATATTTCTGTGCTGAGATAACTTTCAAGAACTGTTTTCAAAAGTGGTAGTTTTTCTTTTTTTTTTTTTTTTTTTGTGTGTTTTCATTTTAAAGTCACTTTTCACCTCTGTTCTATTATTTCCATTTTTGTCTTCTGTGGCCTGTGCTTAATATCTCCACGGCCATTTCTGTAAAACAGCAAATCCATTTGCACTCTAGCTAGTAAATCTGTGATGAGTTTCCTATATTGAAATGGGGAGTCTAAGAAAGGTGATTATTTAGACTTGTGCATTTCCACTAGACTTGGGAGACTGATCATCCAGTGCAGAGGACAAATTGTGCCCTCTACCAAATACTTGCATGGGTGAGACACAGTGTTGGGCTCTCATGCTGCTGCTACGTGGGAAGGCAGTAGGTCATCTGCTTTCTATTTTGAGTTTCTTTTTCAGAGGTATCTTTTTACTCCCCTCCTCTTCCTCAGCCCAGTCCTCAGTGGTTTGTAGTCCTTCACTGTCTTTCTCTTTTCCATTTGCTTCTTGCCCCCAGTCCATTTGTGGTTCTTCCTCCCTGTACTTCCCCCCTTCTTAATTCCAGAGTTTTCCAAAATCCATTCTTGTTCCATTTTGAAATATCCTATATTTGCCCAGGATATCTTTTAGTTATCCCCAGTTCTGCTCTTTCTTGACAAGAAAGCAGCTCTGCATAAGCAGAAGAAAGTCAGGAAGTAGCTATTTGTTTTTCTTTGATAACAGAAACAGTAGGTTTTAGTGGACAAATGCTGAGTTGGGGGATCAAAAACTTTTCTCCCTTGGCTGATTTGAAGGTGAATGGATACACCTGTAAGAGAGAGAAGGGACAAAACCTTAGGACTGCTGACGAGCCTTCCAAGTGCTGGATTTTGTTCAGGCAGGCAATAAGTAAACCGAGTGGCCATTTAAAAAGAACTGGTGTGTTTGGAAGCATGAAAAAGAATCTTTTTGATGCTCCTTTTGCAAATGATCCTGAAGCATGCCAGTGGCTGGCGACTTCACAGATGCCAGCCATGGGGAAAGGACTGAAGGAAGGCTGCTTGCTGCTGAGGCAATTCACACATCAACTGCTTTTTGAGAGCATTCAGCTCTGCTTGAAGATTTATGGGCCTCTCTTCTTTTAAAATAAGTGAGTAAAGGACCAAGCTGAGTGTTTTTCCACACATAAATGTCATAAATGCAATCCCAAAAACTTCACTGGAGTACCAACGAGGGCTCAAGCCCCAGCTCAAATGTGCATCGTATTAAAGTCCTTCTTGGGGACTCCAGACACAAATTGCTTTCCAGCATCCAGAACCATTTGGAAATGCTTTAATCCTGAAACCAGGGGGTTTCTAATGGAAATGTTGACAGACCCTTCGTTGTAGCAGCTGAAACAGGCAGGGCTGTGATAATGAGCCCTGTATGCCTGCATGTGGAAAGCATGATGCTAGTTCAGAAAACAAGCACTTCCACTGAAAAGCCCATGCTTACAAAAACCACCGTGCACCATTCCAGCACAATGCTGCTTAAAATGGGCTTTGCTCAAGCAAGAATGTGTTGGGAACAACCGTAGGCATTAACCCTGTGTGTATTAGACATCCAAAACCAACAAGTCTTAATAGCATTTCTAATAACGCTCTCATTATCTGTAAATAGCCCTGGACTGAATAGCCACGAACAGCAGTTTAAAATGCTGCATACACTGATGGGGTTCTCTGCTATTCACAAGTGCAGTGTAACCATGTCTCCTCTCACTTTTTAAGCATTGTGGCCACAACCCTAAAAAAATAGGTGATGCTTCATTTATTGCTCGTGTCTCTGCATACCACTGCTGATGCTAGAGACCGTGCATTTTGTACTGTATTTGGAGATCTCAGTGGCCTTGGTCACACCAGGCTGAAGAAACCTGTCTTGCAAGCATGCACCCAGGTGATTAATTTCAACAAACAGGTTGCTTATAAGAGTGTAATTACTCACTTGTGCAAATGGCAGGATGGGTGCACTGACCTGTATTACACACATTGTAGTATACACCTCCCCATCGGTTCTTTTTCCTCTGTTAATCAGAGGCCTGAAAACCCTGCAACATTTAGACAGCTTGAGGTTGAAGGCTGAAATGTCACTTTTAAAAGGAGGTTAAAAAGGTCACACAGCTGCAAATAATAATAGCCCAATGAAAATCAGATTCTTACTGCAGCCCACTTCAAGAATAACATTGAAACAGGAAACAAGCCTGCTTGATGTTTTTACCAGTATGGCAGTAAGATTACTGCTGAGTTTAAAAAGGGGGAGAGACAAAAACGAGCATGCTTTCTTGGTGTTAGATGTAAGAACTGTTTTTTTTGGTTGAGAAGAGATGATCCTGGGGCTCTGCAAAATCTCCTTGAGGAGCCTGTGGACATGGAGTACTTCCCCCTGGATGCTGCTGAGAGGAGATGTAGTTTGTTGCTATGTTCTGAGGGTGGTTTTGTTTCTTCTGTTTGCTTTTATTTCTTTGTTTTGTTCTTGCATTCCTCACTGTGGGCTTCAGTTTTATTAATTATAATAAAAACTTTTAGAAGAATCTTATATACAAATCAAGGAGTAGAAGAAAATCTTGGCTTGCTGCAGAGCATGCTTGTTTCTCTTCCACTTGACGTGGCTTGGAGAAGTCTTTCTCTTGTATTTTTATTTACTTCTTTTTATAATTAGCATACCTTAACTTCTCCTCAGCAGAGTGGTATTTCAGGAGAATGGCAGGCTACAACAGCATAGCAGATTTCCTCACTTTCACATTCTGCCAATAAGGCTCTTTACGTGGTCACAATAGGGCAATAAATGCTGACAGATGTTGTTAACATGTCTATTAAAATTCAGCCCCCTTTCCTGCTGGATTATGCACTCATGGCTATTGTTAATAATATCAGAACTAATGCTGACATATCAATAACAGTGTTCGCTTTTATTTATAATCCTTGATTCCTTCTTCAGAAAGGTCACAAAGTTGCAATAAATTAAGCTATTGATAACAGAAGAAAAAAATTCAGACCGGAGAATTTTTTAACTTTACGGTCATCATAGATTTGTCTGATATTCTTCATGTGCATTAATTGCAGCCGTTATAGGTAGTACTACAAGAGTTGCACGAGTGTAACTTGAATTTTTAAGATCCCAAAGGCTAATAAGCACCCTAATTTAGATGGAAAGGCTGCTGTGATTTATTTTTATTAGGTGAAGCCAAAATGTAGCCATTGGTTGTGCTATTTCCTTCCTTCACCTGCACACAGTGTGGAAAAAGAAGACGTGGATTGTGTGGCCCAGCAACACAAGTGAGACATGTGAAGAGAAGTGTGTGCCCCAGGCTGTGTGCAGCTGTCTGAGCTGAAGGGTGGGAGATGCATGCCCGCATCCTTGGAGGGTGCAATGCAAGCTTGGTGGTGAACAACCAGAACACCTCTCTTGCTGAGAGCCCCCATCCTGCTGCAAACCTGGCGTGAGACCCGATGGTGCTGGTGTATCCGCAGCTTTTGCAGAGTTCAGGGGGACTGAGGCGTGCAGGAGGTTCTCACTCTCAGCCCAGACTTTCAGCCGCTTGTTTCTGGTCAGCATTCAAGCGTAAAGCTGGAATTACTGCCATATGATAACCAAGCACCAGACACTCTCAAAAAGTGTAAGCATCAGGCAGCTTCTCTCACTCATTTACTGCTGTAGGAGAGTCCGTGGTACCACAGCCTCAACTGCAGTGATTGCATCACATCTAAACACCAATTCTGCATGGTGCAATTTGTCTTGTACTACCTGGTAACACCTTGTATAGGTCAAGTTCTGCTAGACAACACCCTGGAGTGCAGGTGATGCAGCAGTTCTGGATTATTACTTGTTTTGTGTTTAGCGTCTGCAAAGAATGATTTTCATGGAAACATTGCTTGTGCATTTGGGGAAAACAATTAGATGACGAATCTGACACCTTTTCCAGGTACTGAGAGTAAACACCAAATCCATGCTTTCTTAGAGCTGATTTCCTGAAGCTGACCCCCATGCACAGGATTCTAGTCCTCATCTAGTATGTTATTTTGGTGCTCAGTCCATGCTTATCTACCTAGATAACCTTGAGAATGACTTAATTGTTATCAGAGCATGCACTGATGGATTCAGGGGCTAAAGGTCAAGCTCAGGGTGGGGAGGGAAGTCTTAGACTTGAAATACTCAATAAGAAATCAAACTCCAAAGAATTCCTGGTAATGTTTTGAAATTCACTTGGACGCCTGGGACCAGAATTGTAACTATCTTGTTTTCTTTAACTGAGCCTCATCTGTTGTTTTGCTATTGAAAATGCTGTTGTCACTGTCCCCTGAGGAGGGGAAAAAGGGGTAACAGAAACCTTTGGCAGTGCTTCAGTTGCAGGAAAAATTAAGATATTAAATAAAGCCTTTCATTATCCATGCGTAGCTTCTTTTGCCTTTCTGTGAAAAGGAAAAAAGTTGTCTTTAGGAAAGACAACATCCCTGGGGTCACATACCATAAATAGAGGTGGATTTAAAAATCTAACTTAGCTGGAGATTTTGGTTTTGTTTTTTGTGAGGGTTTGTTTTCCTAGTCAGTTATATCTCTGCTGCTTGTTCCTTTCAGACAGGATAGTGTAATTCAGAGTATTTTTGTGGCTTCATCTCCGAAGAGCTTGTCTATGCACAGTCTGGAACTGAAATAACTGAAATTAGAAGTAATTTAAAACATTTAGTTATTTTAGTATGCGAATATACTCTTTCATTTCTGATTATGAGTATCCAATTTCAGTTTTACGTAGCTGTAAGTTAAATCAAAACAGGATATGAATAATCTTAAAGGAGTAAATTAGGTACAATTTTAGTTATTTCAGTTCTAGCCTTGTGTGGGGACCTAAGTTATGCCTGAGTTAGGGTCTTTCTTGACACTGATAATATTTGGTGCCATAAATCACTTGTCTCAGGCCAGATGTTGATAGAGATGCCCACATCAGGAAAGTCAATTGATGCTTATTATCAACTTTTGGGAGTAGTGTCCTTGTGGAGGTTGAAGGGCAAATAAAAGTAGAAATTCTTCACTTCTGGAGTCCTTTTCTAGGAGTCAGTGGAGTCAGACAGAGTGGAGTTTTTTATGTCACAATTAGGAAAATATACTGTCAGGCTAATGTTGTCCACAAGAATGAATTTTAATTAAAAAGAGAATGTTATCATCCAGTATAAATAATTGCTGCAAGTACAGGTCTGGCTGATGTACAGTTTAATGGGGTATTACACTATCAGTTGTAAGCATGCTGAAGATACTCCTGATCTTGAAGCAAGAACTATACTTCGGAAAAAATTCAGAGGGTTTGAGCAAAATTATCACCTGTCCTTCTGCAGATTATTGTAGTTTTAAAATCAAATTCTGCACCTCCACTGAGATATTTCTCTTTGGTTCATGAAAAAAATATCCAAATACAGCCCAGATATTTTTCTAAGAGGGGCTGTGGTCAGTCTGAGTTTTAAAGGATTTCTCCTCTAAAGGGAGTTTTTAAACATAAGTAATCTGCTTGAAGATGAGTCATTCTAGTGGGTAAAAACAGTCGTACCAATAGGCTGAGGACATTTCCGAAATAAATGACTTACTCATTTTACTCCCTAGAATACTAGTTTTTTTTTTCTTTTCTTTTTTTTCTTTCTTCTTAGGGACACTGCCCTAATATTGACCCAAATTCATCTGCATAACTGCATTCTGAGAGTGAATGTTGCATTCTTTGCCTTTATTTAAGACTTGGGAGCTTTCCCCCAGGGTTTTGTTCAAGGTTACAGGACTGGAACTGCTATGGGGAAGTTCTGTTTTAGACAAAACTTCACTTCTGAAGCTCCTCAGGCTCAAGTTGACCTTTTAAAGGATGGGGATGCACAGTTACCTTGTGTGTATAGAGAGCATGTATGTAATGTATTTAAGTTATTAATATCAGACAGTATGGATGCAGAACTTCAAAAAGTGGGCTCCTTCTCAGAAGTAACCTAGACGTCTGGTTTTAATGTGGTTAAGCAGGAACTGAATAAAGAAAGGTAAAAACCTTTTATTCAAGATATTTCTGAGAAGACACGGTCTTATCTAATAACAACACTGAACATATGCTATTTTCTGAGGCAGATTTATGCTGTGAAGTCTGTACTTCTTTTTCTTTCTTAAAAGTAAATTGGTGCTCAGGAAGGAGCAATAAGAACTTAGACTGTAGGGAGCCTGCTGAATATTAGCAAAATTAGTACGCTGAGTATGAAAACTTTGTTCTGATCTGTTTGTGGAGTTTGAAATAAAAGCACAAACTGCGATTTCTGTATGTTGCATGAATGTGTGAAGTTTAGAACGCATATATTCATAGGTTCCCTTTCTTTCCCCCTCCCCCCTTTTAACATGTAGATTTATGAGGAATCAAAGATGAACTTGGAGCAGGAGAGGCCTTTTGTCTGCAGTGCCCCAGGCTGCTCACAGGTGAGTGGAGTCAGCGGTGATATTAATTGAGTCCTCAGCACTAGCTCTGGCTTGTATAATGCCTCCTGATATATTAACACATGTCTAATAATAATATGTGTGTCAGGGGTTTTTTGTGTGTTTTTTTTTTAAGACCTGCTTCCCCCTCAATTCTTTTCAGCAAGACATTATTGCAAAATATTTCAAGCAAATACAACAGCCAGTCAAAAGTGAGTCGGTACAAGTGCTCCTCAAGCTGTTTCTGTGCCTTCTCTCATCCCAAAGCCTAATGTTTCAAGCCTTGTATTGCAGATTCCTTTAGGGACTAACAAAAGAGGAGCTAGGCAGGGCACATTTATCTACCTTCTGCTGAGATGTATGATGGAATTTATTATGTTGCTATCAGATGCAGTAACCCTCCTCATTTTTTTTTCTGTTTTAAATACTTAAATACAATAATATCCTATTAACTGACATTTATTTATTTATTTATTTATTTATTTATTTATTTATTTATAATCTTTAAGACACCTTTCTGCTAAATATTTTATGTGGAAAATGCAGTCTGTACATAAATTTTGCCCCAGGATGTACATTTAAGATTCCTGTCCTGTTGACTGGTGCTCTGCCATATGCCTCTGAGGGCAAAACCTGACCTGTAACATTAGATGTTTAATGGGCTTAAAAAAACTTGCAGTGACAAGGATTTTACTTGCTGAGATTTGAACTGGGGTTTGTGTGGTTTTTTTTCAGTGATTTTGCAGCGGTGAGGGAAGTTCCTCACATGCAATGATGAGGGAAGTTCCATGTGTGGCACTTCTGACCCTAATTTGTTTTAGTGACAGGAGTACATGAGTAAAATCTTCAGACAAGAGGGCATCTTTTGAGCTTTTGCCACAGGCTTCCTGTGTGCCTCTGTGAAGTGTTTTAGCTTTCCCATTTCCCAGAGTCCTCCTCTCTTATTGAATCTTTCCCCGTTTCAACTGTATGTTGGGAGTTTTCACTTGCTTTATATATTTAGAACCCTTTAGGTTCTTCTGGCAGAGGGATGGGTAACTGATAATGAAGTGTAGGTGCTGATTTTGCCACCTGAGCTGAAATAAAGAGAGGCAGAAGCCTTCAATCCAGTTAACAACTGACTGAGTGGCTTTGCTGTTTCACTAAGTAGGAGTTTTTCTAAGGGAGGCAGAGTGTGTCTTTTGGATTGTCCCTCAGACTGAGAATATGTTCCTTTAGATCTCCACATGCAGAGTTAAACTTTCACCATTCTGTCACAGAAGTTGTGAGGGCAATTGTCATGATTTATTTACCTTTTTGATGAAACTGAATTCCACTGAGATCAGTGGACTTGAGTGTTTTCATGTCAACTCTTAATTAATTTCCTCAATGGAGGAGAAGCTGATCCAAACAAGCTCTTTTAGGTGTTCAGAGAGCAAGTTTGGAAAGATGAACAATGTAGGTGTGACTTCCACCTTAAAAATCGTTAAACTTCCCATTTCCCAACCTGACCTCTGTTTGTTATAAATGAGGACTAGAGATAAGTTCATAATGCAGAGCTGCTATTCCAGCTAAGCTGGCTGGGGACTGGCTTCTCTCTTGGCCTGTGCAGATGTGTGCTGAGGGCTGATGGAGTCTGTCTTCTGCACGAGGGGAAAAAGTAGACTTAGAAAAAAGGCAGAAGTCTGGGCTGAAGGAACAGTTTCTCCTCTGTTGCCCCACACCCTGTTTAAGCTGGCTGATTTCATCACAAAGTAAGAGCATGCAATCCATGAAGGGAAATCCATTTCCAGGAGAAATAAATGTTGGAGTTTTTTTGCCGTCACGATTTCATTGAGCAAAGTCCTTCTCAGACATTCCCTTTGTTCTTAACATAAATTCCTAGTGTTGCATTTCTTCCAGATGAGTAAGCAGTGAACCAGGATTTCACAGTGAGGAAAAGGTCTTTGGGATTTCTTTCTTTTTCAGTTCTTTCCCCCCCCCCCAGAGAATTCAATTCCATTATTTATGCTGCTTTGTCTATAGGCTTAAAGAGATTCTCAGAAGGTGTACCATACAGCAATTATTTATACTATAGCCAGAAACAAAGTCATTTAGCAAGCATTAGGTTCCATTAACTGTTGTTGCCATTTTTGTGGTCTCCTATGTACCTGTTGCTTTAAAAAGCTGCTTTAACTTTTTTTTTTTTTGAGCCTTGGTGATACAATTTTTGGCTTTTGCTAGTCCCAGTGGAAACCATTTCAGTAGCAAAGGTCTGTGTATGAATGTTCTGGTGAAGGAAACTTCACAGAACCAGTCTCCTCTTTGAGCCCAAATGTGCAAGTGCTTAAGCATTTATTCAAGCTTGTCTCTTCTTTGTTTTGTTAAAAAGAGGCTATTTCTTGCAGAAGTCTGTTATCAGACTGTAAAATAAACTTAGCACACTGATTAGTTTCTTTCAAAAAACATCTCTCTACCTTCTCTGCTTGACAAAGGAAGAGATTTTGGTTTAATATCATAAAGGGTCATAACTAGTTGCTATAAAACTGTGCACCATTGCATTGCCACTTAAATCAAGTCAAAGTATCAGATATTTCCAAAATTAGAGATGTGTTTTGCCTGAATACTTTTGGGTAGAGAAAAGCTGGCTTATTTGGTTATTTTTATAGCTGTTCATCAGATATATGTTGCAGAAAGACACAAAAGCAGAAAAATCCAGTAAAGTGATTTAAGATTTGCCTCATTACTTAGTATGTGCCCTGGGCTATGAGCACACAGAACAGCAGTTATCACAGATCCTCAGGCACGTGGTGACTTGTGGTAGCTGGAGTGAGTGTCTGAGACCCTTAGAATCTAAAACTTGGACTGCAATTTTGTTTTCAAGCAATTGCATGACACCTTATGGTTTGTCGTCCCAGGCACAGCAGCAAATGTGTTTCTAAATTGAGTACAGCTATTTGTTACTCATACTCACTTGTATTTTCAAATATTCTGTTTCCTGTGCCATTTGGACACATTTCTAGCTGGATAAATTTCTTTCTCTCTCTCATTTTTGAAATTCTGTCCAATGCCAAAAGTTTATTAGAGAATTAAATTCTTCTTTTTTCTTTTTTTTTCTCTCTTCCTCTCTCTCTTTCTGTGTTTGCCTGACAGCGTTTTCCAACAGAGGATCATCTGATGATTCACAGGCACAAACATGAAATGACTTTGAAGTTTCCTTCAATAAAAACAGATAATATGTTATCAGGTAAGAAGACATGAATTCAAGAGACAAGATAACTATTCAGATGATGTTGAAAGCATGACTCCTATTGGAAAGCTGCTGGCAAAATGCCTCCAAGATTGGTGTAAAAAAGCTCCAACTCCAATTAAATAACAAGGAGAGATGGATTAAGCTAGAATGCACATCTTTGAACAAAAAGACAATTGCATTTCTTCTGCCTTCATGCAAGTTTGCCGTGAGAGGGAAAGAAATCACTGAACCTCAGCCATGCTGGCAGCTCTGTCATTGATTCCCAGTGAAATATAGGCACTTAAGTGCATGTCACTCGGGAGCCCAGCAGTGAGAGAGTTAATGAAGTGCATTTGTGCTGTTGCTGTAATGCTTGCTATTTAAGCTGCACAGACTTGCTTCAGCAACTGGAAGAGGCCACACTGTTGGAGCCACCTGTAAGGTGATTCAGGGACTGCCCACTGTAAATGGCCATAACCAGAAAGGTCAAACAGTGGGCAATACCCAGCAGTCTTTCCCCATCTCTCTGCACTTCCCCCTTCATAAAAAGGGTTTATTTGGTTTTAGGTGCAATTGCAGCCTTTAGTTTCTTTGGTAGTATATTTCTTATGCAGTCTTTTTGTACTCTTGTCTGTGTAACCACGTATCAATGGCTTGCTGGCCTTCAGCCAGTGCTGGGTAAGGTCAAGCTAGCCCTTCATTTTACTTCTTTCCTCTCCTGTTCCCTTTTCTATTGTTTATTCTCTGGGCTATAGTAATGGACTATTTAGAATAGTACCTCTAGGATTTTTCACGTTTCAAAGCAATGGTAGGAAACCCCCCCATGTGTGTGTGGATGTTCAGCAGTATTTTATATTTGCCTTTTGCAATGGGCTTCTTCAAGGTAAATTGTGCCATTTGAGATGCAAATGTATATTCATTAAATGAATTCAGCAGACTAACTATTTTATAGTTAAACTGTTTCAATTTTTATAAAAATGATAATTAAGTAACAATGGCTTGCAAATATTTGATTTAGGTGTTTCTTTGTTTCTTTGTTTTTTGTTAGGACTTCAGCCACCAATAAGAAGTTAGGCAGACTTTTTCTCCAGTAGAATTTATTTTGCTTTTATATTTTGAAATGCCATAGTGGACTAAGTTTAGAAAGAAACAGTACACAGCATTTTGAAGAGTGGGTCTTGTAAAGTCCCTGAATGTCAGCTATGCCCACAGAATCTCATGTTTGCAAGCACAAATGAGAAAAAGCTGCTTTTGCATTTGACTGTGTCCTTTGGCAGTGGAATTGCTTGAAGACATCTGTGCTGTGGGCACATTTACCCTGTGCAAGTGCTTGCTTTTGTTAGAACTTTCTGTTTGGCAAGACTTTTGTTCAAGTGCAGTTTCTAAGGAATCTGTTCTGTCATCAGCAGTCAGGGGACTAATGGAGAGCAGGACATCTCCATTTATGTTTGGTAACTTCTATGATTTGGCCATCCTGCTTCTTCCAATGGGTTGCTTTCCCAAGCAAAAAGAATGATTGTCTTCCAGCACTGCCACTGGTACTGGGCCCCCTAAACCCGCAATTAGCCAACCTTACATACTAATGAAGAGTTTTCTGGCCAGAAAGATTGCTTCTAAGGGATGTATTCTTTGAGGTTTGTTGTGTATGATGATCCTCTGTAGTAGTGAAAGAGTAAAAAGACATGTGTTCCCAAAGACTGTGGTTCCTGATCATAATGGCCTGGCAACTTGGTTCTGCTGTGTATTGATTCCTCTTTTTGTGTTTGTTTGCTGGATTTGTTTGGCATTTTTTCAGTCATTACTCTGGAAGCATCATAGATCATCTACTCTCTGCAGGAAGACATTGAAAAATAGTTGTTTCATTACCCACTGAAACCCTGGGGAAATCTAAATACCTTAAAGTTTAAGATGTTTTATTCTTAGATTTCATAATGAAAAATTAATGATATATGGGGAAAAGAGACAGACTTTTCTCTTAGACATTTGTCTTCATGTCTTCCTTTTTTTTTTGCATTTTTACTTATTTGACTTTTTAAAAAATAATTGTTCCTATCATCGGTAGGTTCAAAGAATTGCAGCAGAAATTGCTCTGTAATAAGCCAGGTGCACTTTCAGTTGTTTTTCTCCCCTCTTTCTTCTAAGCGGCCTATAAGTCAGATTTTCTAATTTTTTTTCCAGTATGTTGTATACTAAAATTTGCTGTGTATGATCCATTATTATTAGCAATAAGTCATGAAAAATAACACAATGTAGGCAGACATTAGAATTATCTACTCTTTTCACAGAGGTAACTTAATCCCTAGTCTGGGTTCACTATAATATCAGTAATACATAACGCACATTAAACATGTTTCCTATAAACTGGAAGTAGGCACTGAAACTGTTTTGTACAAGACGTCTTAGAAAATGAGCAAAATAGGGCTTGGGAAGAAGGAACTTGTTTCCGGTGTGAAATCTGTGTTGGGGTCTGAAATATCAGCCTCTAAGGGAGAGGTAAAGTTATGTTATATGTGAAGTTATATGTTGTTATGTAGGTGGGGTCAAGTGTCTAATAAAAGATGGTTCATGTCCTCATTGCAACAATTGGTGCTGTGCTGTTTATCAGGGATCTCTCTCCAGGAGCTTCCATGTTAGCAGCTAGCTCCACTATATTTTCTACCATATTTTTCATGCTGGTTTAGGAAGAACAAGTTGTAGTAAATCTGGTGAACCGATCTCTTGAACAATTCAGGAACTCCAGATACCTACAGACACCAAACAGCTTTCTGTTCTCTGACTGTATAAATGGAAGGAAAATTCACTAGAGGCATTGCAATAAAATGCAAGTGATGCTTTTATTGAACAGCTTGACAATACAATTCTGTCTTTTAAAATTAATATTATTTGTTCCTCTTTGTGGTATGTATTTTATTTTTTGTTTGTCAGAAAGTCTTGTTAAGAGTATGGATAGGGAGTAATTGATGTTTTCCATTTCCATCTTTTCAGCCAAAAAAGAGCTGTTTGAGATAACGCAGAATATCTTATGTAAGTTTTGCACGCTAGTCACCATTGCAGGCAACTTTGTAGTTAAATTGACTGAAATAGATGTCAGCTCTTTGCTGTTGTGCTAAGTGAACAGTGTTTGCATTGCTTTGAAATGCTGCAGTTTGTTGCATGACAAAGCTTTTGTGTTTAAACACCAAAATTTTAATGTCTGTGGAATAGATTGTTTCCTCCAGGGAAATACTAAAAGCCCCGTGGAACTGAACTTTGGGAGTTGGGGATTATCTCATAGAAACCTTTTTTTCCTTCCTCATTCTATTACTAAAACTAAATTCTCTTGAGTTTTGGTAATAAAGCCCACTGTGGAGGTAGAAACAGTTTTCTCTAGATGGAAGAAGTGCCTGTAACAAAGGTAGTGCAAATGTATTCCTTTTCCCAGGTAATGCCTGTGTCAGTGAGATAATTTACATCACCCTTAGTTGCCTTAATTTTTTCCTCCTTGTAGTTTACACAGAGAGGTTTATCTAGGCATGAATTTTGAGGGGTGCAAAATGGTTTGGTATAAGAACTCATACTGTAGTTTTCTTGTTTGCTTCTGTGTCCTTTGCTTTATCAAAAATGAAATTAAACATCTTCTGACATTTACTGGTAAGTTTCACAGTGACCAGAAGACATTAAAAATTAGTTGTACCCAGCATGTGAACCCCCCTAGGAAAGTCCAACTCTTGCTTTAAACAGTAAGCACATTTAAGCAGTGAATTTCTTGATAGCCTTCTTCTGGGTGGGAGCAGTTTCACACCTATGTCTGAGCGCACTTTTTCCTCTCCTCTTTCTCCACCTGGTTGGTGTGTTATGATGTTGAACTCCTCAGTGTACTTGGGTAGAAACCTGTGAAATCAGTGAAGAAACCTTTCTGAATTTTTCAGGACATTCATCTGTCTTTGTGTCTGCTTGATGGGCAGCCCTGCAAATTTCTGTGCTAGCCCCCTTTCTCTGACTTTGTTATCATTGTATGAAAGTACAACATGGGCAAGTGTATAACTTCAACAGAGCCCACAGCTGAACAAGCCAAATGTGTATTATTATTGCACATCAGACTAAACAATTTTTTTTTTTTATGAAAGAAAAATGAGGAATCAAGTTACACACTTTGGAACTGTGCTGTTAGGTATCTTTTACCAAATCAGAATTTTAATTTTTTTTTCTCAAATGAAAGCCTGTTTCACATAAGAGTCCTTTGGTTCTCTGGGTCTTCTTTAAACTGGTAGCATGGTTTAAAGTTTTCTTTTTTGTTTTGAGGGATGAAATTCAGGAATTCAAGGTAGTTTTATGAAACACATTCTGAATGAATCAAGTTAGTTTCTGTATATCAAGCTAGTTTTATGTTTCCTGAGTTGTTATTTTGAAAACAATATATTGAGTGTCCTTTCTGAGACTGTTATTTCAATTCCCACACCTCCAAAGAACAACATCAAAGAAGCACCCATGCATTGCTAAACACAGTGAGTACATAATGTAATCTTTTGACTTCATTGAAGGCTTCAAGTTCCCCTTTGCCTTACAGCATATATTTTTAATGTCATTGAGGATAGGTTTTCAAAAGTCAACAACCAAAATATAGGCAGTCTATGAAATTCTGGTCAGAATAAGATTCTGAGTGGATCTGAAATCCCTTCCTGTAAGATATAGTAAGTTACCTTGGGATCTGCCAGGTGAGATAATTTGGATTTACTCTGGGGCTTATAAATTGTCCATTTACATTTTTGATGCTTATTTAAACCTAATGTTTCTGGTCATGACGGTTTCATCAGAATGGCTGATAATTCCTCTGAGAAATAAGCTGAACAATATTTTCATTGACTTGTCTGCAGCTTGACAAAATCTGTGTTCAAGCTGGTGATAAAGCTGAGATAGAAATAACTTCCTAAGCAATTATCAGATGACAGGTTTACCTATGAAGTTGCAAATGACTAGAGGTAGATGACTCAAAGGACAGTAAACTAGTTCTGGAGGATGGAATTAGTTGGGGCTGGAAAGATTTTTACATGTTGGACAATGGGACTGGTTTGAGAGTGCCAATCAGTACAACAGGCTGGTATCTAGGGTTAATCTAGATAAACCTGTATCCCAAGCTGCCAAGTCAAAATATATTAAAGCCCTGGGTTGTGTGAGTAGCAGTGTGACTGCAGAACAGCTTCCTACATAACGTGTGTCCTTAGCAGGAATGCTGAGAGTGGTGCTGGCTCTGTCTGAGTTTTGGTCCAGATGGGTCTGGCTCATCCAGTTGCTGAAATGCAACAAATCAGAGCCCTGTTCTCAGTGAGTCTGCAATAGTTGTGGGCGCTGGTGATAGCAACAAAAGCTTTGTTTGTACCAACAGGGAACAATGAGGTCAGGCACAAGCTGTTGGAACTATTAATGCATTTTTAAGTGCTGAGAATTAGGAATATTTTATTAATTCTGGGAGACCTGATTTTGTAGCTTATGCTAGGGTCTCCTTTGTGATACTGTTCCCAATTAAAACATAAAGGCTTGCCTAATCTAGGTTAAATAATTCCTGTGGCTTTGAGAGTAATTTTTTCTACTAATTTCCCCACATCCTGAAGGAGTACTGATGTTTTGTAGAGGCAAAATAGTTGGTTACTCAGGAGCAAAGCAAGCTTACCAGACTTGGTAGCCTTGCAATCCTGAAACCAAGGAGTGCAGCATATGTGCAGTATAACTACTACACAGAGTTCCAGCATTTTAAAGTCTGGATTTTATCAGTTCTGCTCTCACACAAGCACAAGTTTTGTGGACTTCTGGTTTCTGTGAATGTTGAAGGTTGAAATATTAGAGCTAGAAAGGCAGGTCTTGTTTTATATCTGACTTAGCTGACTTCCAAAAGGTCTGAGGATGGAATTTAGGCTGTCTGGTTGTTGGTGTTCCTTCCTCAGTTGGGATAAACGAGGGGCTGCCTGTTTTAACAAAATCTTGGTGCGAATTCTTACCAAACTGATTTCTGGGACATAGGAACTACAGTAGCAGTATGGGGAGACTGAGGTAATAAAATAAGATCACCATCTGAATATGTAAGTGGTGTAAACTGTCATTATCATTGATCTTTTGAGATATTAAAGAGTTGATTAGAAAGTTCAACTGTAGGCAGCACCATTGGTTATCTTGTGGTGCAGAAGATAGACTTTCAGCATTAGAAGAGAAAAGCCATTGAGGTCCTTGAGCATTTGAAGTCCCATTCTTGCTCTGGCTTGCTTTTTTTTCATTGTTAAAATGGATTTACTTCAATGAGATAGCTTTTTTTTTTGGTCAGTTCTGAAGAAACCAAGAATTTTTGATTCTAGTGAAAGTGGTGGCTTCAACTTCTTTATGAAACTGTAGTTTCTCATCTTGGCCATGAAATTGATACCTTGCTTATTTGCTATGGATATGCCACTTGCAACAATAAAATATTTCCTGTATTTACCTCACATCCAGATATTAACGTGCCCTTTATGTCCAGGAAGGCTCAACAACAATTGTCTTTAATTTTCTTCAGGGCAGTGCTGTTGTTCAATAAAGTAGCATTTAATCCTTTTTGGAAATTAAATCTATTCCTTCTGCATTTTAGTGCACTTCATTTCCAGTACAAACTCCAGCACAAGGGCCAAAAGCAACCCTGGTGTAAATCTAATGAGTTTACTGGGGTTACCCTAGAGATTTGTTTGGCACTGCTTATTTAGGATGTGGGCCTGTAAAGTGCTGAGTGTCCTCAGCTCCCATCAATGCCAGCACCTTGCCAACTCATCACCTTATGCTGAGTTCTTGCAGGATGCTTGGAAATTTCTGTTTCTAACTCTGACATTACAGTAGTTATCTGTGAAAGCTAATAGATAAATAAGTGTGCATTCCCAAATACTTGAGGTTTGTTTCCACTAAGCTCAAACCAAAAGAAATTATAAAAGAATTTTAACATTAAGGACTTGCATTTTATGTTCCATCAAGATATTCCATCAGAAATATAAATGCAAGTGAGTGTCTTTGCCATTGGATTACCTGAGAAAATCAAACCTGCAGGACCATGCTTGATACAGGTAGAAATTAGCTTCACCTTTATAATGGAGGAGGCTGATCCTCTTCCTTTATTTCCAAGTGAAAATTGCATTTTCTTTTGAATGCCTTGCTTTTATACTGCTTATTTAAGGGCTGATGTGCATTTTTTATCCTGATCATGTAAAGTTCCTTGTGTCTGGTAACAGTTTTCTGCAAGGGGGTAATATTAGAACTTGACCCAGCTTAGCTAGGTGCAAGAAATCACTTTTTTCTTCGCTGACATGAGAAGCTTTTTTTCTGAGGTCAGAATTGACCCAATATGGGCCAATATGGGTTTAGTATAACAGAGTTTTCATTCTTGAAAGAATGAAATACAAACAATAGGTAGTCATCAAGGACTGTGCTGAAGATTATTTTTTAACAAAGTGATTCCAGTCTTACTGTAAAATCAGGTACAAAGCATCTCAAGCTGGAATAAAGCCTTGGGAAGAAGGAGCCAAGGTGGAATAATTAAGAACTAGCCTCAGAATGAATAGAGGTACCTCAGAGCTGTGCTTTGGGATTCTTTGGTTCCCAAATTTGGGCTTGATTTTTCATTTCCTGTAGAAAGACCAGCCAAGGTCATCACTGAAACTGCACTCTGCATGGCAATTTAGCTTGTCTGTCTTGCAGATTTTAGAGAAGGTGTCAGAAGACACTGTAATTTCTTCAGTCCCTCCTGGCTGTAGCATTAAAGAGAATCCTGTCCTTCATCGTTTTAATTCTGAGAGGGCAGAGAAATCCTAGAGATGAAGGCATTAAAAATTTTATCAACAATTTTAGGTATAAAATGTGAAAGGATGCTTCTTCATGGCCAGAATTTCATTTTTCATAGTTTTTCTAAATGTTGTTTAACTCTTCCTTCAAAAATTGTGTTGGAAGCAGAACTTCTTGCCATGGCTACCTTTTTTGCTAAGTATATGTAAGCTTGAGGTGGTTTTTGAGCACTTGAAGGCATTAACTAGTGTGTACCCACAGCAGTTACTGTGTGAGCTGTGGTATAAATGTGCATTGTGAGATGTACTGTGTGTTGCTCTGCATGCACCTATTTTTGGAGGTTTACAGACAGTTCTAATGAGCATTTGCACACGTTAAGGACATGAACTTGTGTCATGTGCCCTAGGAAAACCCATGCTGGGGTCTTTCTGCTGCCTGGTTTCAGACATTGATGGCAAGCACTGGCTGCCTGCAGTGTTTAGCGTCAAAATTCATCGCTGTGAATTTTTTAATGATGGTGTGGTAGGTAGGGGTGAAAAGGCAAAGAGAAGTTTGGTTAGAACCTCTCTTTTCCTGGCAGACTGTTTAATTATCTCCCTCTCCTTTCAATATTAATCACCAATAATAATTTCTTGTCATATTCTCAGATCAGACTCCTACACCAACTCGCTTTCTGAAGAACTGTGAGGAAGTCGGCCTCTTCAACGACATCGACTGCTCCCTCGAGCACGAGTTTAGGAAGGCACAAGAAGAAGAGAACAACAAAAGGGTGAGTGTGAGCACACCAAGCCCTTCCTTCCCTTTTGATTCCTTGAAACATTAAAGAAAGTGTCCTTTAATCTGTGAGAAAGCAGATTGGGCTCTACTACCTGGTAGTAACCTTCTGGTTAGAAACTAGGTGGCACTGTAAATTGTGACATGCTTTTTTAAAACTATTGAAGCAGTTGACATAAATACCTCAAACCAACAAAAACCTTGTATTAAATTAAATTAAAAAAAAAAGTAACTGTGTTTGCCAGAGTTTGATTCCAAGTCTCTGCTTTTAAGTAAACTATAACAGAAACCACACACCTCTTGAGGCAGAGGCTTGGGAAAATTATATCATCTTTGAAGGGAGGATTCCAAACTGGCTCAAATACATTACAGGGAAATTTGGCTATGAAGGGGCATTTACTTAAGAGCTAAATTTTTTCTTTTTATTCTTCTTTTTTAATTTCTGCACAACACAGTGAGCCTTTGGATTTATTAATCATCAAGACCAGCTTTATTGTGTTTCTGTATTTCTCATGAAGCATTCAAGTTGAGCTGGGAAACTTTGACTTGAAATACCTAGTAGATAACATATCCCATTTTCAATTCGTATTCTTTTAATTTATTCTGAAGCTATTCTGTCAGTATTCTGAAGTTTAGGTTCAATTACAAAGGCTACCTTTTATGAAAGGTATGCCTGTACCCAAGGAAAGTTAAGAATGTTTTCAGGGATCCTAAAGTTCTGTTAAAATTCTCAAAAAAATTTAAAACAGCTTAATGCACTAGAGAGGCCGACAAGAAAACAGGTGAAGCTGCTTGCTGAGGTGCAGAACAGGAGAGGTTTGTAGAAAGAAGACAAGAAGGGTGTCCAGGAGAAGCTTGGTTTTGGTTTACAAGGAAGGGAGTCTTGGTATGGTTTATTAGTGGTTCACAAGGAAAGAGATTGTGACAGATAGAGGAAGAGAGAGGCTGTGTCAGGTATGCTGAGCAAGGAATGAGAGTGTCCAAATGTGGGAGAGTTCAAGTTTTGTTCAGCTATTGGGAAAATAGCACAGACTGACTCTCACAGCTTTGTGTGTTGGACAAATGTTAGGAAACAGCCATGTATTGAGATAAATGTGTCTAATTTTAGACTTCTTAAAAATCTTGTGGTTTAGGTGCTGCTGACAGGTGCCTTATTTAAAATCAGGGAGAACATTTCTGTACACTCCTAATTCTTTTTGCATTAGAGGATTCCTAAGTTTTTCTCTGTACCTGGTGTTTATTTTGCAGAAGTAGGAGATGAGGAGAAATCTACTTCGGTGGACCTGAGTTAGCCACAGATTGCGGTGCTTGATATTGCAGAGAGATTTCAGTTTGCAAGGGATAGTTGCAAAATCTGATTAAAACCTAGACAAGGGCATCAAGTTACCTGATAATTCCAGCTGTTTAGCAATCTCTGGGAGTCTTATTCTGCCCTCCTACCAACCCCTGCAGCTGCCACTGGTGATCTCCAGGGAGCAGATAACTGATCACAGAGGTGGGAAATTAAAAAAAAAAAAAAAAAAAGAAAAAAGAGGGGGTGAAAAAATGAAAAAAAAAAAAGGAAAGAAAAATAAAGGAACCATAAGTCCCAGTGTCTGGCTAACCTGTAACATTTGCTCTGTGTTTCCAATTAGTCTGCTGTATATTCATTCTTTCATTACTGACTGACTGTCAGATAGGAATCTGAAGCAGGCCCCAGTAGGGCTTTACACAAATGCAAGAGACAAAGGCCAAGACAGAAGGAGACTCCTTGGGCTGCAGCTTTCCCTAAGGAAATGCTTCTAACAGCTTGTCCCTGGAATATGAGTGCAATGTAGTGTTGGCCTAATGGACCTACCAACTCATGGAGACTAAGGTTAACTGCATGGAAATCTTACTCACTGCTCAGAAAACTCTTCCAAAAATATTTTTGGTCATATTAATTTCTCTGGACTCTGAAAGAGACAGTTTTGTTTATTTTAGTATATCACTGTGGCTTAGCACACAGCTTGACACTGAAATCTTGTAACAGAAAAACACTTTCATTTCTCATTGGGTTTTTTTGCTCCTTGAGAGTCATAATTTGAGAATTCAGAGGATAAAGTTCAAGTAGCAGCATTTTTTTTTGCTTTCTTCTTTTGTATTTTTTTAACTCTTCTGGGTGGGGGTCCATACATAATCCATGAGAATTTGTTGTGACGAAGCTGCTTATGCAGACTGGTGACTTTCCAAATCAATTGTGTTGGAGCTGAGAACATCGGTTTAGGAACACCATGAGTACCTTTCTTTGTAAAGGTACTATTGAGTTGAAAGCACTTGCATCCCAGCTTCTCATCCAGGAATAAATCACTTGATATCCTTCTTCCACAGCTGCTCATGTGCAAAGTGGAAATAGTGTCTCTTTATGCCTCCCATTCTTGATATGCCTTAGCTTGTAAGCACATCTTACAAGGCGTCAAGGATCACCTCTGAAAATACATGTGGATTAGCCTTTGCTTGGGGAGTGGGGGGACTCAAGAACAATAATGATGATGATGACGACCTCCAGGACCTGAACTGAGAAAAGCAAAGCTATAAATGGAAGCGAGTCTGACAGATGGTTTTGGCTCCCCTGCTGTTTACACCATCCTATCTTAGCTGGAATTCTCTCCTAGAGAAAGACCTACTCCCTAAATGCAAGGGATGCTACAGATCAGCAATGAACATATTGATAAGCATGTGAGAAAGAGGCTTTTCCCATCATCTTGATGGCACGCTTCCTGTCACAAGTTTCCTACCTCCCAAATCCACCACCAAAATTAGCACAGGTAAAAGCAAACCTACACTACATTTCTACTGGCAAAACTGTAAATGTTGAAGTTCTTGGGAGCTTGAGGCAGACAGTAACTGACAGCTTGGACCCAGACAAGACTTGCAACCGAGCTCAACAAGATGCTGGCAGATCTCATGACCATCTTGGCCCACTGGCTGCAGGTTTTAGTCTTACACTGCTTGGAACATTAGGTATCCAAAGCATTTGTAGTGGGTTGTAATTGCAAACACATGACCTTTGCTGCTACTGGATAGGTCCTGTTGTCACATCTTGTTTTGAGCATTAAGTTGGGGTTAAAAGGATGATGTCAGAAATGGGAAGAGTCAGGATCTTTTTCTGAAGAATTTGGACTCACATCATTAAAATGCATCGTGCCTGACCTCCCTGTGTGAAATGAGAAAAAGTGGAAATATGCTGAGTGTAGCAAGTAGAGTATTGCATCAAATAGCATTTTCAAATAGTGATCTGATTAATTTCAGCATGAGGGCATGTTTAAAATCACATTCTGCATATGCTACAATTTGGATGTATCACTTCCTGAGACTTGTCCTGAAACTTTGAAATCTTCTAACCAGTGTTCAGTGCTGCAAGACAGTGTGTAAATTATGCAAATGAGGCAGCGAAATGGCTGTTCTCAATTACAGCTTGGTTTTAATGTGGGTTGTTCAGTGTCAGTTCAGGAAGCTCAGGCTAGCAAGTCCTCTACATGACCTAATATTCCTGCTCTAAATATACTATCCCAGGGCAGGCACATCACTGCTAGAAAAGTATCAGCAAATTGAAGCAGTCCAGTAAAGAAGAAGAAGAAGAAGAAGAAGAAGAAGAAGAAGAAGAAGAAGAAGAAGAAGAAGAA
>JAHLSL010000044.1:11309550-11404308 GCA_025920805.1 Petroica traversi | reverse complement strand
AAGAAGAAGAAGAAGAAGAAGAAGAAGAAGAAGAAGAAGAAGAAGAATAAAAAGAAGAAGAAGAAGAAGAAGAAGAAGAAGAAGAAGAAGAAGAAAACCAAATCAGAGCCATTGGTGGTTAAATAATTTTGGTCTGCAGAAGGATTAAAAAGCCTGAGTATCCAGTTTAGTTGAGTTAAACAAGGAGATGATGTGACAGTCTGATGAGTGTTTGAAAGACATATATCTGGTTTATACCTTCTAGGTACATATATTCGGTTTGTACCTTTTACCTTGTAGATGTTTCTGTGTATCAGCATAAGAAAATAGATAAAATGCACTTCTCTGGCTTATACCACCTCACTATGTCACGCTGAACTCAGTGACTCTCTGACATCCAGAAGCAAATCTTTGCAAATGTTTTCTGAATGTCATAGTTTGGTGCTGTAGGCTGTGAGTATAGGGAAGATGATATAATCCAAAGCAAGCTGGAAATGATAGAATCTGTTCTTAGAGTAGAACAGCTGGATGAAAAAATTAACTTAATTTCCACATCTTGATAAATTTCATGCAATATGTGTCTACACATTGCATGAAATTTATCAAGGTGTGGAAATTAAGTTAGCCCATAGGCTTTCCCCTCTTCTGAAAAGTAATACAGAAAAATTATACCGGGTTTTGCCTGTATTTAATAGTTGACATTACAGCAGCTGAAACTACCAGTGTAGTAAATGAGGCCCTTATATAGGAAAGGGTGATATTGTACCCATATATGAGAAGAAAAAGATATTTATATGTTGATAAAGCACATTGTGTAAGTGTTTGTGTTTTAAAGGCCTTTATTGTAATACTAATAGGCGATGTGGTAATGTTGGCAATGCACTCTCTTGGTGAAAGAGAAGAACAGGGATTAAGTGTTCATTTTGGTGGTT
Organism: Petroica traversi; assembly: GCA_025920805.1. Taxonomy (NCBI): domain Eukaryota; kingdom Metazoa; phylum Chordata; class Aves; order Passeriformes; family Petroicidae; genus Petroica; species Petroica traversi. Next base: position 11,403,397 of record JAHLSL010000044.1, on the reverse strand, counting down.
GGCTTGGCTGATGGGTGACAAATTAGCCCCAGTTTTCCCTTGTGAGTACTCTGAAACCCCAGTAGAGTCCTGGAGAGGAGCAGTGTGCTGGTAGACATTTCAGAGGCAAGTGCTTTGAAAGGGCTGAATTTCACTTGTGCCGTAATACAAACCAAAAAATTCATAAGCCTGTTCTGGGGCACTCTTGACTCATTGTCTGACAGTCTGTACAGGAGAAGAAAGGAAAGACCTGTGTTTAAATGCTTACTATTTTGATATTTTAAAAAGTTATGCTGTCATAAATCCACATATATACAGTCTCCCAGCATTTGTCTAAATATGATGTAAGACCATCCATATTTTTTAAGTCAAAAGGCCCTCTGATTTCTTATTTTCCCACTGGGATTAAGTATTTTATATACTCAGTGTGTCATAGTAGACACAAAGTAAGAATAGAAATTGTTATGTTAATACAGTGCTTAAGGGCCAGGGTACCATTGTTGTAGGTATTGTAATAACTTCAAGCTGTTACTTTATCAATCAGTTAAGCTGTTGTCAAGGTGATAGCTCAAAACTCTAAATTTCAAAGTCCAAAATATCACTCCATATTCAAAGTTTTCAGTATAATAGTTCCTGCACTCTAAATATAACATCTACATCTGTGAAGATCTAAGCATCCTCACACCATAGCATTTTTTGTGAATGACACATTGAAGAACTGGAAAGATACACTGTAACTCCATATCAGATTTTTTTTCTGAGGGTTAGTCTGGTTTTTCATATGCATTAACTGCCTCGGGTTATTGATCTGCTTTTTGGGTTCATTTTTTGGCTTGCAAAACACCTTTTTTTCTTAATTAGATTAACTTCTGCAGTATTCCTATGAAGAATGTAAATGCAATGTCTCTTATTTGCTAAGGGAAAAAACCAGATTCCAGAGAACCTTGCTTACCAAAGCTCCTTTGTAGTATGACCCCAAGCTCTTGAAGGAATCACATATGTGGGTCCTCTCCACTGTTCTGCCAAGATAACAGCTTGCTGTCTCTTTTGATTCCTAAATCTCTTTAGCAGCGTGGCCCGAAAGGATTGAGGATTGAGATACCCTCAAAGACACTTTGGTGCCTTGCTCTCACTGAAACAAAGCAGAAGTAAATCAGAGAGCTACCATAAAGGATCTGGGCCCAAGTGACATGCTGAAAATTGCACAGGAAGTCTGTGGCAGAGCCTCGGATTGATTCCATATCTTCTTGGTCTCAGCATAGGGCATCCCACAGACCATGTGTGTTAAAGATTTATCAGCTGTTGCTCAGTGTTGCTCAAGACAGGAAGAATGCTCTCCTCCTCTCTCCAGATGGGTAGGTTTGCTGGATTTTAACTTCTTAACCTTTGTAGATTTCATGGTAGACATGTGTTGGTTCGTTGTATTTTATACAATGGCAGCTCTGCAGTTGGTGCTCCAGGAGGCTTTCCTCAGTCTCCTGTTTTGAGCAAGTATCTACCTCCAGGCACTTAGTTGCCACACTGAACTGAAGTGTTACAAAAGGGACACTTGGTGCAAAAAATCTGTAAAGACAAAACTGTTCATAAGATGACTTTCCAGAATGGGCTTTAATTTAGGCTTGTGTCTGATGGTACAGCATTCTATCTTCTGCTGGCAGGCAGGTCTATCTTATCTTGAATGGACTTTGAATGGATTTATGGGTTTAGATCCTCATACTCAAAGAGAAGACCTGAGTGTTTTTCCAGCAAAAAGTAGCTATATACTGCAGAAAGGCAATTCTTGAGGGCATGTATTTTTTATTCAGCTAAACCTCCCTAACCATCATCCTTCCATGTTCTTCTGAATTCCAGCTAATGAATCATCCTGCAGAGCTCATTCAGGACAGTCCACTTTCCTTCTTCTTATTGTCTCAGTCCCAAAGAAGCTGAGTCACCCTCTTGTAATGTTTGGAGGTTTGTTATTTTTTGTGTATTTTTGCTAGCCCCCAAAAAAGAAGCCTATCTGGTTTCATTCTAACATTTCTTTCACAACGACATGGCAAAGTTGTGCCTTTTTACCATGGTCTTCCTTGAAATATTTTTAATGGCACAGCTTCCTTGTTACCAGTTCAGATTTCAGCAGCATGGACTGGATGGCATATGAAAAAGGGATAAACCTTTCCTGTAGTGGCATTTTTATAAGTCTATCTGTTAGGTAAAGCCCCTAAATCATGACAGTCTCTTTAGAGCATACACTCTGCTATTAAACACGAGCTCTTTGCTCCCCAGAGTGGGCTACAGTCTCTATGGCTGGGTGGGTAATAAGATACTGCTGATACACTTCAGAGCAAGGTGCACTTTTCCTTTATTTATGAAGATAGACATGCTGGTCAAGGGCTTAATCACAGCTGATAAATCATTTTAGAAAGCCTATTAGAACCATATGCTGATCCTTCGTATTAACATGGTGTGTCTGTTTCTAGTCTAATAAGGCAGGGTCTCTTATCCCTCTCCCTTCCCCCTGCCTGGTGTGCAAATTATTTATCTGTTTAAATGATATTGCTTGCTTGGGGGCATTTCTCTCTGCAAGAGGTATTGTTAATAAAGCAAGGTGAACAGAGGAAAGAAGGATTCTTGCTCTCCAGAGAGCAAAGCTGAGTGTTTTTGGTCTCCTTTGCTAAGAGGGGATTGCAGAGCAATAGTCCAAAAGCTGAGGCAAGGGAACCAATTCGTTCAAGTCTGGGACACTGCTGCATGGCCTTTGTGACAGCATAAGGTTGTCATTTTGGTCCAGGTGGTTACAATCCTGGAGCCTCAGAACCGCGAGGGTTGGGTGTGCTGACATTTCGGTTACCTCACCTTTCCCTCACTCAGAGAGGGCTGCTGCAGGAACAGGTTCCACAGCCATCTAATGAGATCCACATTGGTGAAGTTATCCGGAGCCAAGTCCTATTTATCATTAATTGGTGGGTTTGCTTGCAGATCTTTCCTATTATTTGCTGATTATACCCCTACACATTTTATTATCTTGCCAAAATTCAAATGCTAGTAATTTCTTGATTTATTGTTTATTTATAACACTTTCTACTGCCTAAATGGACGTAGTTAGATTATTTCAAAACAGGAACAGCTCTTTTGCTGACTGGGTTTCTTTCACATTTTGCACATGGCAGTCAACTATTTATAAACCTCCGTGGGGACTCCTAAACCTTTACAGTTGGGTTCCTCCCACAACTTCAGCCTCTTTTCTCCCTTGCTCCCCCAAGGCAAGTCTTGGTTTTTTGGCATAAAGACAATGATAGTGATTGTTAGGTGGAGAAAATGTTCACAAGCTATGAACTGTGGGTAAGGATTTATATTTGTACATCAAGCAGGCTAAATTGGAAGTCGGAGACATCCAGGAGTGTGAGGGTATCTTCACCATAAAGTGGGAGAATCTCATCTGAGTTGCTGGTGTTCTTTAGGCTTACAGAATATGAAACTGAAAAACTGAAAACTCACTTTACACCCAATGTGTGCATGCTGTAGCATATTCCATTTCCAGCAGTGCACAAATTTAACTTCTAAGTCTGATGTACCTCAGAGTAAAAAAGGAATAGTGGAGAGAAGAAATAAGCCAGAACAACTGGTCTCATGTGATGAGTTAATGAACACCAGAGTTGGATGCATAGCCTCATGCATCTCTGGGGCAGTTTCATTGACTTTAATGGAATTTAAATTTTTAACCTGTTACAACTAGGCAAAGATCTGAAGGGAGAAAAGCCTTTCTCAGAAACCAGAAAAAACCCAACTGTGGTCATGAAGTGATTTAAAGTGTCTGGGTAGTTGCTGATATCCTGCTAATAAGAAAAATAGGACCTTTTAAAAACCATACTAGGGAGGTAAAAAATGTACACATTAGCTGTTTCCTTATTCTGATTTCTCTCTCACATGCTTCTCTACAGAAGTTGTCAAGCCCATTATTATCAAACAAATATCAGCTTTTTTTCTCCCCTGAAATGTGAGTAAACTGTGTGTGGCTCAGTCTGGTCCCTGGGAAGGGAAAAGACATCATGTTGCCATGTGAATGTACATGTCAAAGTGCAGCTCTGCCAGCCAGTCTGGGGCTGGGTGGGGAGATACACGGGGAGAATGAACTCAGTGTTACAAACCGGCTCTTTTGAATTTCTACAACCTATTAGTCACAGCAAGCTGCCCTTATTGATTTTGGTAAGAGAGGTCACTTTTAATCCTCTAAAGTGGAGAGAGCTACATGCACTCTCCATAGCATGACATTAAAATTGACACAGCTCTGCGTCAGTTCTATGAAAAAGCCCTAAACCTAGATGGATTATTGCCTTGCTTTTCAATGGGATACAAGCTGCTAACCAGAGCATGCTAACCTAGATTAGGTGTAAAAGCTTTAAAATGCTTCATAAGGAAAGCACAACCAATAAGAAAATATGAGAACATGCTGAAAGAGCTGCCCCTGCAGAAATAGGCCATTAGTCTTCCGATACTTATTTTCTCCTTTTTAAAACACTTAGAAGTCAACACAAAGGAGTGGAGATTATCATATAAAAGAACAAACAAAAGCTGACCTTACTCTATGATTATGAAGAAAGCTTTATTCTGGCTGTTACCCCTTGCTAGTTTTGTTTATATTCTTTAGAGAACTAAATCTTTGAATACAATTAGGACTGTCCGACTTGAATCTTAAGTGTGCCTCAAAATAAACAGCAGAGGTGAACTCTCAGCAGTTTTCCTTTCATCTTTGTTATACTTGCTCTGACCCTTTGTTCCTGCTAATGATCCTTTGTGGCATACTATTATTAAGAGAAATCTTATTGATAGAAAAATACACTTAATGTGGATAGGAAAATCATTGCGAGTCTGGAAAAGTATTTTTTTTCTTTCTTTGGCGTTCCAGAAAATTACTAGTGCCCCTTTTGATTTTATGCTATTTTTTATTTGGAATTTTTTTCTCTTAAAGCTTTTCCTGACTTTTTTCTTTTCTTTTCTTTTTTTTTTTTTCTTTTATCTTTTTTCTTTCCTGTGAGTCTCAGTAAGTATTTGCAATGTAGTATTTAGGGAAATTTGTTGCCTTATCAGGCACGCTTGGTGTTCTCCCTTTTCGTTAGTTGTAAGTTTGCACCAGTATTTCTTATTGAAGGTTAGAAATTTGCTTTCTAAATAAAAGGCATCTGCAACGGAAACTGTGGCAAAAAACCATTAAGGTACAATGTTGAAGTCTAATCTGGGGAGCCTCTAAATGTAACACATATGACAAGAGAGGTGCCACAGCAGCTTTTGGTAAATCTTAAAAGTTGTGTATTGGTGGTTTGGTCTGTGAGCTCGTTCTCAACAGAGAATTATGTGTGTTGGTGAGGCCAGCGTGGTTTCCCTTCCTACTGCAAGAGATATTTACCCTTCCTCCCTCATCTGAGATGTGTGTGGGGTGGTGCTATTTCCTCCCTCTTTGTGGACTTAGCAAGGCCTAGGGAGATTCAAAGCAGGCACAGAAAGGGAACTGGCTTTTGGCTTTACCACTGACGCTGAGACATGACACCTAGAAGAAAAGGTGAAAAATGCCCAAGCTGCAGATTGCCTGGGCTTCTATCAGGCAGTTAATTTTTGTCCTAGCACAACCTTTTCTTCTGCTATCAAGGTAGAAATAAAAATAAGGCACCTTGCCAGTCTTTTCTCGTTTTTGTTGGAAGAGTCCACCTTGATGAGAAAGAAGGAGGACAAGAAAGTAGAGGTTGCTAAAGGGGGCAAGGAATGAAAGGGGGGAAAGTACCTTTCTTTTTTTACTTATATAAAGGATGTATTCCTACGCCAGATCAGGCTTGGTGGGGAAAATGGAAAGGAAAATTCACACAGAAGAAGAGGGAAAATAATATTACTCAGACATGAAGAAAGCTGAGGAAGGCTATCATGAGGCTACTCAAGTGAGAGAGAAAGAGTGAAAAATCAGCATTCACATGAAGCAGACATTAAAAAGACAGTTCTTTGGTTTTTTTTGAGAGATGGAATATCAAGATATTCGTGTGATGTACTTCTCAGCAGAATTGGGGGAGCAGAGATTGAGGAGTGTGAAAAGTAAAATTTGCTTTTCTCCCCACCATGCCAATCCTGTCCCTCCCAGCCCCAATCCAAGAAAACAGAATTGGTTTCTCAGTTTAATGCTGGAATGAGACGTCAAGGGATGTGGCTGTACAAGAGAAGAGGAGACATGAAGGTCTAAGTTGATGTTGGGTATTACAATAGCTGTTCCTTGAAAAAGTGGAAAGGAAAGTCAGTCTGGATGCTCATGTTTTTGCTTTCTTTATAGTCTTTTCTGAGATATTCTTTCTCTCTGTACTCCTGTCTTATCTCTGAGATCTCTGTGTATGTCCCTTGGGAAGTACACATCTGTGTAAGGCCTGTTCCTGTAATGACAAAGTCACCACAGTTCTCTCCAATTTATGCTATTTTTTTCCACTACAGTAAACTCGTGCAAATGAAAATGCCAACATACATGTTTCAGGAAAAACAGGAAAACTATTACACGTATTACACCTCTGCGCATAAGTTCTTATTTTGTGGATTATTGTGTGGCTGGAATCTTTTTCAGGTGCACCTCTTATATCCAAATTTCTTTTCTTTGCTTCATCCATCTCAGCCAGTTAAACGTGTATATAACTGATTTTCTGAAATGGGGCCAAAATCCATGTACTTCAATAGCTCTAAACATATGCTTAACTTCAAGCATGTGTGCAAGGGCTTGCTGAAGAGAGATGTTTGCTGAATCAGGACTTCCCAACACTAAGATTTTAAATTGCAAACAATCCTCTGTTTTAATGTATTTTAACTACTGCCTCCCATGGACTAACAAAAGGTAACTATTGTTAGTTGAGTCCTGCAGATAAAGAAATTAGCACTTGGATAAACAGAAATTTAAGGGTAAACCAAATCTTTCTGACACCCTTCTGTGAGAACTATTATTTTTACTTCTTCCTAATAAATTATTATGTAATGTGAAAGGGAACAATGACCATAATTACGTGTTATGATAAAAAAACTTATATTTCTGGGGTAGATAGAAAAGGTCCATTACTTTAAAAAAGAGACATTTGTTACAGCTTTTTTTTTTTTTTTTTTTAGATTCTGTATTTTCTGCTAAATGCAGTACTGAGATGATAATATATGTATGCCATCACTGACCAAATAAACATCCAGTCTTCTGGATACATAAATCTGTGTGATTTACGAAGAAAATACTTAAAAGAACAATAAAAGTGTTTGTATACCAACCAAATCCCAGCCCTCCAAAAATCCCAAAGGAAAAGAGAGAACACAAGAAAAGATGTGGTTGCCTTTCTTATTTGCTTACATTTCTCCATGTACAGGATAAAATGGGATAGGGTTGTTGGCCATCCTGGAACACAGGTAGAGTGCGGTGAAAAGTAAATTCCACAGAGCAAATGCATCTGCTGGAACGTGCAGGCAAGGGGAAAGAGTCAGTGAGGAAAATGTTCTTTTCAAAATCATACTTAATATGCTGTTAGTGATGTAGTGCTCAAATTGCCTTCTTGTTGACAGTTGGGTAAGGAAAAAAGCATCTATTGCTATTGCAGTCATACTTAATACCTTTTTTTAAAACAGTGTCCTTCCCTTGATTTTATGTAAGGTGGTAAAACGTAAAAGAAATTGCATTTTCTTCTTCTTTTCTTCTTCTTTTTCAATATTAGTTTCCTCACATTCCATCTTCAAACCAGCTAATCTGTATCCCCTTCTTGAATAGCATTATCCTGACAACAGAGCAGTGAAAAAAGCCGAGACTGCAGGACTTCTAACAATGCCAGAGGGCCCCAGAAATAGGAATGCCCTGAAAAAAATGTGCTTCCATCCAGCTGCCCTTCATATTGTTGTCTCCCTATCCAATTTACTAGAGAATTTCCCACTGGCTCTTGGCTCATTCCCAAATGAGAATGTAATCTTTTAAAGATTACACTGCATAATGGAGGGACAAGGAGCTCTTTATTAACTGGGATGGGGAGTCACTTGCTATTAGGCAAGGGAAGGGGATGGGATGTAGTAGTGTTTTGTGGGCTCTGCTTTCTGCCCCTTCTTGTCTTGTCAGCGACAGGATGGCAGGTTGGCAGTGGGAAACCACTGCAGCTGCAACATAGAAAAAGAAATAATTGAATGTAGCTTATGATTATGGTAATTATTTTTATAACATGAGGGATTATGCCATAACTATTATATTGCCAACAAGATTAAATTACTAACCTGATACCACAACATGTTTTCTAGGAAAATAAAAAAATAATTCTGCTTGTTCCAGAGTTGGTGCATTCAAAGACTGTTAATGCAGTGTGAAAGAGCTGAGCAACAAAGAACCTGCAGTGCTTTCTGTACAGACATTATCTGGATTGGATCCCTGACGCTTTCATGAGCTCTGCCACTTAGACACCCTCATCCTTTATGGGATGTAAAACAAGGTGGTACTCTGGTAATTTTAAATGCTCCTTCTCCTGTCAAGCAGATAAGCTTCTGCCAGTAATTGTTAACTAATAATCAGAAGCTACACCTGCAATGGAGAAATTCTTGTCACTTCATGAAGAGACCAATTTTGCTCATGTCAACCCACTAAACTGATTGGGAAGCTTAAGCTTCAATGTATTTTCATACTGTGCTCTTCTTTCTACTACATCTTTTGAAAATATTTCTTAATACAATAGATGTAAAATTAGGTAATTTTCGGTCACCTCTAGTGAAAGGTCATTTTTGCTGAAGTTTCTGGAATACGCAGTGTGATTTTTAATGTTTATTTTTAAAATATTTTTTCTTCTACATGCATGACAAGGTCATAGATGAGAATTCGTCATATAGCTGGTACAGATATAGCCTCGTATAGACTGTTCATGATAGGAGTATAAGTTAAGTTAATTATGCAGGAAGAGCAGTTTCCTTTTGTTCATCAGCTGGAAAATTAGTAGAAAATTTAATTTTGGAGACTTCAGAGATATATCATGTGTTGATCATTATGAGCAAATTAACTGGCTTTGTGGAAAAGGCAGTTCTGATTCTGAAGAGAAATGTAGGTGAAAAATATAATTCTATAAATATGTTTATTAATTCTATATGGAATGTGCTGAATTATATAATGAACAGTTGATTTCATTTTTTTTTGTATGTACATTTAAGTCTTTTCACACCATAGTGCTTTATGAAAATACCTGTTATTACACAAAGCTATTGGATACATTTGGAAAGACTGGACGTGCATTTGTAAATCAATGTCTTCTTTTTCAGTTGAGGAACTGGATATCAAATGGAGGTCAAACAGGAGCATGTTACTGTATTGTTTTTTCAGGATTAGAAACCTCTGAATGGCAGCACATACCTGGTTTTATTCTTGTTTTCCCCTTCCTTCTGAATATGTGAACAGAAAAAGATGCAAATACGATTTCATGGTGGATATTTTTGTTCTGTTGCAGACACCACCAGTGCAACACACAAACTGTTTGTCTCAATGACACACTCCTGCCTTTCTGACCTTCCTATTCATTTGAGTTCATTTTTAAGAGTCACCTTAGGTAAAAGATGTTCTCAGTTACCTTCTGGGACTGAGAGCTCTGGGCACTATTTGGAAGGTTTTATTGTAAGTTGGTTTCATAATTTCCTTGTAGTGTCTAACCAGATGAACAAGGTGATACCTCTTCTATAACTACAAAACATCTTTTAGTCAGATAAGGGTATATTTCCATTCCTTTGCCTTGTATCATTTTAAGACCATTTTGTTTCCAGTGAAACATCCTGTATTAGTTTCCTCTGAGTGCTTTTAATTTTTGTCCCTGGTGCATTAGTCCCTAGCTGGTAGAAACAGTTGCACAAGCAATCAACCTCTTTTCCTATGCCCATCTCCTATGCCCAGGGCACCTTAATAAGTCCGTGGTTACTGCTTGCTTTTAGAAAGAAGGTCAGCGTGGGTTTATTGCACATCTGCCAGCAGTTTGCAGAAGGCTGGATCCTCATAGCGACCTGTATGCCCACCAGGCAAGTGTTACCTTTCACAGACGGTGAGGAGGGAATCATAACCCATGGAGAGGGGCCCACCAGAGGCCTGAGTGCCATACCTCAAACTGTCACAGGATTTTCACCAGTTCTTGCTGTTCATTTGCTTGCCTGACCTCTTTGCATCATGTGCTTAAGCACCTTCTCAAAAGCCAGCCAGTGGCTCAGGGCATTAACTGCAGGCAGCAGTGCAACATGATCTGCTGGAAATTGAAAGTCAGGGACACAGCCTGAGTTCCCCTCACTGTTAATAGACAATAAAACATTAACATTTCTGTGGGACGGGGGATTTTTTGGTGTGACCCCATGTTTAACCACTATCAAGACACAGGTGTAAAGGTTTTTAAGTTACATGAGAAGCTCTGGAATACCACCTAGAGATACTGGTGTGTTCAGGATGTCTGGCAGTAACGTTGGATGGTTTTCTTCATTTTGTTGGTGTTAGAGCAAAACTAGTTTGAATATAATTTTTTCTTTTCTTTTTATTCCAGCGGAATTATTTTTAGCGCCCAAGGGAAATTTCTGTAAGACCTGTCATAAGCATTGCTCTTGTTTTCCTGCCAATCTGTAACTTCCCTTGGAAAACTTTCTGCATATTTATGTCAGTTTCTGTGTCAGCTGATGTTGAAATCGGTTTCAAAACCACAGCCAGAACCTTTATTTACCCAAATATTTAGCTTTTAATTTAACCTGATCCTAGATCGAGCATATCTGAGTTAAAGTAGCCTTACAAATCAGCTACTTTCTACCGCCTCTGACATGTGACTGGCTGTGTGGATACTCTTAACTTGCCCTAAATATTATTAAAGGAGGGAAAGAAGCATGTAAAGGTCAATACTGTGGTTTACTTGAAGGACAGTAGTTTGTTATAAACTGCTGTGACTCAATTGTTTTTGATACTCTGTTTATCATATCTCAGTTGAAAGATGCTAGGGAAGCTTCTGATCTTTCCAGCAGTTAGAAGAGGCAGGTCTCTCTAGCTCTTGTTTCCATGAAGGAACAAGGACTATAAACTGCTTGCAATGAAGCATGTTATTTGCTATATGTCTGTAGAAGACCAGTGTTTTTATCCCATCTTCAAGTAATAGTGTAGTGCACATACCTTCTAAATGATTAGCTTTTTTTTTTACATTAAATATTTTCAGTTATTTTTTTTTCTTTTAAACAACAGGTATCTTTACAATACAGGAGTATAACATAGAAAATATTCTGTTCCTTGCAATGATTTTGTTGCTGGATGTAGAGACACAGCACTAGAATCTAGCAAGCAAATACATTCCTGTGGTGTTTTCAAAAGCATATGAGAAACCATATGTTTTCATAGGAAAACAGCTGTTATCAAGCATATGCTTTCTGAGATGGAGTGACACATTAAAAGGGCAAAGTAGGACCACGGCTTGTCTTCTAAGTTGAATAAAGCTGGCAATAACTGTCTCTTTCAATGTGCAGTGGCACTGCATGCAGATATTGCCATGAGGAGTTGTAACTGGAAGGAGAGAGGAGATTAACGTCTACAGTCTGCAGCTTGGAAGAGACAATATAAATCTCTGTCCTGATTTGAGCTGTGAATGCCTCTGTAGGAGTTATAGTAACAGACAAATTAGCATAATGTAATTGGCTGGCAAGGTCAGCCCCTCTCCAGGAGCATTAGCAATGTTTACTGTAAGAAGAGACAGACCAAGTATTGTAGGGTAGTACATTGTCTGTCCTTTTTAAAGGAAGAATAATCATTTTGGACTCCCTACATCACAGACTTTGCCACATTATTAAAATTCAGAGTATCATATTTCTGTCTTAAAGCAAATAATCTATAAGAACAAAAAAGTGTATTCTCTACTATCACACAAATATTTATTTTTTTTGCTTTGAACCTCATTGAGTTTACTTTTTTCCCTTTCTTTCTCTGTTAAATAGCTTTACCCTGGATGCTGAACTTCCATATGCATCCCCGCCAATACTTAAAAAATCTTGTTGAGAGAATTAAAATTTCTGGTCTTATTACATGGAACCCAATTAGTAAACCCAGAAAACCTATCAGCTTTCTTGTTTGGCTCTTTGAAAATGTGTAACTCTGAGCAAAATTCTGGACAAGCTCTAGCAATCCAGACTCACTGGATTTAGCTAATTCTTTCACTATTGTAGGTGAGAAATGTGAGACAATGTGTTTTGAAGGAGACCTTCCACTGAGCCAAAAACAGCTCTGGCTTTTCAGCCTTTCTCCTCAAATATGAAAATTTGTAGCAAGCATTTGAAATGAGTTCAAGCATTCGCTTACGAAATGTTTGGAAAATGGCTTTTAGAATATCATACAGGGGCACATTGCCTTTTCTTATATAATCAACAAGTACGGTGAAGGTTGTGATATTGAGCTTTAGTCTTTAAATTACTGTCTCTGTCAGGGAGTTGCCACTGTAAGTTTCCTAGGCAACTGACAAAAAGGCTAAAACATACACAGAATCACCTTCTGAGCACTATCTTGCTGGAAAACCCCTTTCCTTTCGCTTAGATAGTGTGATCCTATGGATTTCCAGAGCACAGTCCCTTCCATTCTCTTCTGGTGATGAAGAAAAACCAGATAGCAGTTCCTGGACTCTGCAGTAGCTATTTTTTGAATCTTGTGTATTAAATCTGTAAGTTAGGTTGATTTAAAATGAGCAGTGTTCAAGGGTTGAAGGGTAATATTGCTCTTCTTTAATGCTGATACCTAGGAGCTAGCTGCTCTTGAGAAAAGGTGCTACTTGTGCCAGGCTGACCCTCTCCTCTGTCCTTCAGCTTTCAGGTATTGCATTGCTTAGGTTGTAAATACCCCACTGACAGCCACTTTTCAGGCAAAAGCTGCTGTGTGGAGGAGAACATTCAGAATTAAGTTCTCCATGTGTTGCTCAAGGATGCCTGCCTGCCCAGTTTTATTCATGTCTTAGCTGAAACTCCTGCCTGAATTATGTTTTGCCTCCTTGAATGAAGTTATCTGGCTGGCTGGGTCACACCAGGAGGACCAATTATACAGAAGGGCCAATTATTATACAGAAGGGCCAAAGGAGCATTGTGGCTCCTCAGATGGAGTGAGAACTTCACCAAGGCATTTCAGAAGCATGTGGTACTCTAAAGGAATGGTATGTAATTTCCCCAGGATGGCTCCACACCACATTTAATTAGTGTGACTGTAAGCGTGTGCATCTGGATGATTGTCTGGTTGCATTATCAAATATAGTGCAGATTGTTTGTTTTTCTCTCCATTTCCTCCAGTCAGAAACAAAGCTGAGCCAAACATATCCCACTTTTGCAACTGAGACTTCACCTCCTTCACCACCCCCACCACTACCATGTAACCTCAGTAAGATTTTTAGCGACTCTTCTGAAATGGCTCACAATTTCTAGCGCCCATACTTGGATGTACAGCCAGGAATCCTCTAATCTGCAGATGATGAGCTCCCCTTTTCTGAAGAACAGATTCTGCAATTCTCTCTGGACTTTCTGGACTTGAGTATGCAGTCATTATTCTCTTTTACTGATTTACATTTCTTTCTCTCGTGTTTCCAGCTACCAAATAACTCTCCTTCTGTCTTGCAATTCTTCTAATGGTATTCATCATATAACTACTTTCTGTATTGGTTGAAGTATCTTGATTATGATTTCTTGTTATTTTTGTGAGTTTGAAATGCATGCTACTCTGAAGTCCTGTAGAGTTCTTTTACAAAATCTCCTTTTCTGCTCTGTCACTGTTGTGTTGCATTGCCTTCCTAGGTATACTGTGGTGCCTCTTAGAAGGTATTTCCTTCTTGTCACTTCCAAACATTGTGTAGTTGGTGAAGGTCTTTGTCCTGTTTTACATGTAAGGCAGAAGGATGTGAAGTAATTTGATCAAAGTCATGAGGTAAATCTGTAGCAGAGTGAGGCAAAGGATGGCCGTGCAGTTCCCAATGTACCTGACCTTTGGAGTCCAAGGAATTACATTTCTGGTCTTTTCCACTGTCCCTGTCCTGGCAAGTTGTATGTCCAAGCTCCATCCCAGCTTGCTTACTTGCTCTTTTCCCCATTAACAATAGCTCTTCTTCCAGAGATCACTGTCTGAGTTTAAGACCAAATCACGTGCCTTCATCAATGAATAGTCAACTCTGTTTCTTGCAGAAGGACCACTATTGGTTTATCTTTCCAAGCATGTTTATTCTCCTGGTCTTACTATTTTTTTTTTCCTGCCTGTCTGCCACTTGCTGAAGCCAAGACAAAGGTTGACAAGGGCAGCTCCTCTTTAACCAGACTGCTTACCAGCTTTGAGGGTTCAGGGTACACTTTCTTGTAATGTCTGTTAGTCTGTAGCCCTTCCTGTACTCAGTAGAAGTGAACTTCCTTTAGCTTGAAGTGTATTTAATGTTTTTGCCTTCTGTGTAGACGCTGTTTGCCTTTCTAAACCTTAATTTTTTAAACACTTATTGCTACAAAGATAGTTAATTTTCCTCTGAGTGCTTCCAAATTATATACCTAATTCTATTTACGTTCTTTCAGTTCAAGATCTAAACTGAACTAGCTCTCGTCTTCCAAAGCATCAACCTAAAACCTATTGAAGCTATTGTGGATCCTGCAAAACTGCATGGTTGTCTTTCTGACTACTTCCCAGGGGACATGGTGAATTAACTGGATCCTGGCTTGATGTCTTGGTGTTCCCTTCATAATTTTAACCAATCAAAATTATTTTCCTACCAGCCTACTTGAAAACCCACTTCACTGGTTAAACCTGTGTTCTCTTGTATGTCACAAATGGTTTCTCTGGGTCTTTTGGAGACCACCTTCACTGCTGGACCTTTCCCAGCCTTTTGTCTGAGTGCCCATGTAGTACCAGTCTGCCTGGCCCAGCAGAGCTGGCACAGTGGGTTGGGGGTGAAAGAATATTTAGGAGATGCATTTTATTACCAGGGTAGCAGCATTTCCACTTGACTTCGTAGCAGAAGAGTTAAGCCTGCTGGTTTTCTGCTTGAAACTGCCTGAATGGGAAATCACTGGCTGTTTTGTTGCTACCATCCTTGCTCTCTTTACCAACTGCTCTGTCTAAAAAATGTTCTGGTCATTGAGTGCAGTCAACAGCCAGTGCTGTAACTCATGCCTCATGCCAATAACTTATGCCAGTGATGAGAATTTCACAGAAGCTTTAAATAAAATATAACAAATTTAGATGCCAAAGTACTGTCTCTGTGAATTTGCTATTAACAGTTTATAAATGGTTTGCATAATGTTGAAAAGCTTAGTGCCTTCAGTTAGCAGTATCAAAGGCTTGTTTAAAGCAATTCCTGGAGGAGTGCCGCCCTCCCCCTCCCAGCTTTCTGTTTCACGATGGATAAAAACAAAACTCCTTACAATAAAGAAAGGAAAGCCAGGTTTTCAACTACCCTCTGACTGGCCTCCAGATCTGGCAGCTGCTTTTGGATGTCTAATTGCTTGTCCTGCAAAAGTTGACATGCACCTACTTTGAGAAGGTTCTTTGAGTACCCACTTAGTATGTGCACTCTGTCTGATTTACAGAAATGAAATTATAGTGCTGGAAAAAACTCAAGTAGACCTTATAGTTCTGTTTCTTTTAATTTTTATCTATTTATTTAAACTTTTCTAGTCTTCTGAATTCATAGATTAGTACTAGATGCAGGGAAACAGTGCAAAATAAGGGACAGGGCACTGAATTGGGAGAAAAGAACCCTTGCAAAGAGTCCTGATATTTGGCTGAACAAATTACTTTCTCTCTTTCTTCTTTCCTCTTTCCTTGTTTTGTCTCTGGACTCTGAGGCTTGTGGGCAAGTGTTGTCCGTCAATGTATCTATACAGGTTTTAGCAAAATAAGGCCTTGGTTTCAACTAAGGTCTTTAGGAATTATACCTAGTAAGCATCCTGGCGAATTTCTTTTCTTCTTTTCATGTTTTTTACCAGCCCTTCTCCATTTGAAATGCATGGCAAGCTCCCTTGTTTACAGCAATCTAATGGGACCATAATTCTGTCCCCAAGATAACATTACAGATATAAGCCAGTTTTGCCTTAGACAAAGTTCTATGGAGATTGTATTTTCTTATAAACATGCTTTTTATGAAAGGGTTTGTTGTTTTGTGTTTATTGGTGTTCCATCTGCTCTAGAGAATACATTTGAGAAAAACTAGCTCCAGCATGGCATATAATGTTTCATTAGCAGGCATAACCTTGTTTATTTGCTTTTTAAAATTGTATTTAGAAAAGGAAATCAGTTTGCACCATTGACATGCTGCCAGGTTCCTGTTTATAAATGTCACAATAGGCAACTTAGAAGAAACTAAATAGTCAGTTTATGGCTTTTGCATAAAGAATCAGAGAACTGGGTAGAGCCAGGCAACCAGTTGTGCTCCCCTTTTTTTTTAGCCTTCCAATTAGCTGGAGTTAATGTGGTGTTAGCAGTGCAAAACACCCTGAGTGACCCAAACCGGGCTTTGCACACTTAGTGTTACTGATGTTTAGTTGAACAGAAGAAGCTCTTTGTGCTGTGTTGCTTTAGTGGCTGCCTTGGACAAGTAATTGTACATGAAACAAGCAACCCTGAGGAAAAATGGGAAATATCTGTAGGAAATTTCAAGACATAAGCATGCGATCTGATGTCATCTTTTCCCATAGAGAAGTTATTTTCTTTCAAACTCTGGTGAGACCAATCTTCCAAAGTTTCCTTCTCCTTTAAAATATGCTCCTTTATATCACTTTTTTTTCCTTTGCTCTAGAAAATGGTTTATCAGGGGTACCTCTGGTATGCACCATATATTACTTACTGTGTATGTAAAGAAGGCTTCATGAGTTACAAGCATAGTCTGGACAGACTTGCTGTAAAGGGCATGAGAAGGGTAGTGGGGGAAGAGGGGAGGGGATCGTGGAAGACAAGGGTCATCTTTCAGTATTCATTTCTACTGATAATTAGAGGGCACCACTGAATGGCTGTAATTAGATCATGTCAAAAAAATTAAGATAAAAGACCAAAAATCCCAAGTATCCTGCATTTTGTTCATAGTACCAGAAGAGTCAGAGAATTTTCTTAAACCAGCAACCAAAGAGGAGGACAGGCAGGGAGACTTCTCTCGCCTGTGGAAGAAGTTCTTGGGCAGTTGCCTTGGAGGTGCAAGGGAGGGACTGGAGGAGGTGACCGTGCTCCCCGGGTGCCTGAGGGGCAGAGGCCGTGGGGGGCAGCCAGAGGTTGGTCTGCAGCATGAGCAGCACTGCAAAGATTTTGTGCAGGGCTGTCACTCTTCAGACAGCGGCCTTAAGAGGATTAGTAGTGCTTAAATGGGCCCTTTGGACTTTGAGTTACAGTGGTGACTGCTGGAGCCTTGAGATGGCTTATACCTGGCTTAGCACTTCATATGCCTGTCCTGTGTCCTGTACCATGCTGCTTAGCAGCACCACGGAGTTTGCTGGAGATTGGCAGATGGGGTTTGCATCACTCAGTGTATTTCAGAAAGTCTTTCTGATAACATAGGAACAGCTATTGAGAGAAAACAGGATAAAAAGATTATTTGTGATTTATTTTCTTTGTTTTGTTTTGTACCTCTTGAGGAGCAGCCAGCTTTAAGTTTATGTTTAAGAATAATCCATCCTAACTTAAAACAACAAGGAAATTTCCCTGCATGTTCCAACACGGATATTTAGGATAAAATGTTGCAAAGCTCCTGCCAGCCCCAATACGCAACTCTGATCTGTTAATTAACAGTGATTGTCTAGAGCTCCAAAAACTTAAGACATTTTGAAAAAAGGAGAGGGGTCACTGAAGTTCGTAGATACCTTTAGAAATTTTATCTTTTTTTTTATCAATAATTTCTAGTCATGGTGCTCCAAAGCCATATTTGGGTGGCAGTTAAACTCTGGTCTGTGAACTGCTGGTGGTCGCGAAGCTGTGGTAAGTCATCTGCATCTGGTCTGTGGAACCATCTTGCCTTAATTACACAATTTATGATAAGAGCACAGAGTGCTCTGTGTGAAATTCAGAGGGTTGACAGAGGTCTGTGATCCAAAAAATTGGAAACCAGTGGCTGAGACTGATAAGTACAGATTCAAAGCTTTATGATTTCAGTGAGAGCGATGTTTCCCTTCTTTCCCCATCTGCCTATCATTACTTGTCATTCTTGAGTAAGGAGTTTAATTTTTCTTTACATTTTTACCCTTTGGAGATCAGGTTGATAACCTTTGACTGAGCAGCCGTGCCTGGGGTTCAAGAAGTCAGATATATCCATACTGCTCCTGGTCTTTCAGTCTCCAGCGTGGTGTGGATAGCTGGCTGATTCCAGTTCAGGGGGAGATTTTGGATGCGGGCCTTGGGGGCAGGGAAGAGTCTTTCCCAATTCTGGGATGGATCATGTCTGCTGTTTCTTGTAATGTGCCATTTTTATCAGGTAGCTGTTAAGTTAGCATTTGCCTTTCTTTGAAATGTTTAGAGGAATAGATCCTTTGGCATCAGTCCTGTATTTTTATGTGTCAGCCTCATTCAGTGACTTCATACCTCTTGCTAAGTAGGGGAGTTAAATGGATTTTAGCAGTCTGCAATAAGATCTTCATAGCTTTGTCCTTATGCTTAAAGTTACTACACAGCATTTTCCAGCAGTTCCTTTCTGTGTTCTTTTTTTCTGCTTTAGTGCTTTTCCTCGATCAAACCTCTACAGATGTTACAGTTTATAAAAAAGAGGAAAAGGTATTGCATTTCAGTCTCTACCAAGTTTACACTCACCCATCTCTTGCATAATGGAACTTTTTCCTTTGTGGTTTTTTTTTTTTTTAATTTAAAGCTTGATAGTAGGCTTTCTTTTTCCTGTAAACCTTCAATTGTATTAGTAACATAATTCATTTTTTATCTCTCTTTTCTTCCCCAGTTCCTCATCTGTGTTTACTGACCTTGAGCAGGCAGCAAGCTTAGTTCTGTGCTTATGGCAGTTTAGGTTTTGCATGCCAGTTACAGATGAAACAGTTGTGATGGGCTGGTGTGAGGGTGTTTTCCTTCCACATTGATCTGAATAATGAGAAAATAAGTGAATTGCTGTTTTTGGGGAGACTTGCTAACTTTTGTTTTGAGATTATCTTTTTCTTCTGTGGAATTCATAGAGGCTCAGTAATTTTGATGGAGATTACATATGATTAAAACAATGTTGAAGCTTGCCATTATTTGCCAAATTTAATGGACAATTTTCTTTCCAAGGTTTTAAGCTGGCAGTTTCTTTGGTTGTGTAAGCAATATGTGCAGTGAGTGAGTGTGTCACTATAGGCTTCTGCTCATGTATTTTTTATATATTGTGAAGTTAGGATTTCAGTAATTAGGCAAGATATAACTGTACACTTCTTAAAAGTGCACATGAGACTGCCATTTAAATGTGTATTTTCTTAGAATAGCTGTCCTTGTCAAAATATATTAATTGAAAGGCCAGGCTGTATAAATTCAAATGAACTGTTGTATATTTGATTTCTCTCCATAATTTTTTAAAGTTAATTCTTTTTTCTTGAACAATGTGAAAATATTTTAAGCTGTTGTGGAGCAAAACACAGATGCAGGATTTTTTTGCATAAAACAAAAATGTGCAAAAAGCGGTTTTGTTTGTGTTTAAATTAACTGCATTTTTACTTCATTTTTAAAATGGAAAATACCTTCTGACTTGAGAATTTATAGAATAATCTACAAAATACCTTTATGTTCAATTGGTTGTATTTTACAGCTCTATTGATCTAAAAGCTTACATAGAATAATCCTGAATAGTCCGCAGTTTGTGTAAAACTGGTGTTTGCAATTTTTAGTAAGCCTAAAAGTTAAAAAATGATAGTAGGAAAATAAAAACACACTTTGGTTCAGAAACTAGATCTTATGTTTAAAACCACAAACAAACTCTGTTTGAAACTCAGAATATTACTGTAGATCATAAAAGATGGATTAGTTGTCTTCATCCTTTGAGTTCAGTAGATGGTGGTTGGCTTGAGGTGATGCTGTGTGAAATGAATGGGTGTTTCTCTGGAAGAATCAGAGTTTAGGGGAAATGGTGACTGCCTGGGTGTATTTTGCCTGTGTCTGCATAGCCTTCATTTCTCTGCTGTGCTTGCCAACAGGGTGTGTGTTCTTGTGGAGTGATGTGTAATCCTCTCCACTAGAACATGGAAGCATGACTTCAAGAAGTTTTTAGCCTTTAGAAAAAAAGAAGTGTGTTGCCTATCCAAACTTAAATGGTTGCACGTGGGAGAAAAATGCTCAAATGTTTCCTTCAAAGTCTGTAGCTAAAACGGGCCATGAAGTGTAACTGGGGAGAAGTTAAGATGATGATGATCTGTGTGCTTTCCTCTTGCAGCTGGAAAGGTTGAGAATGAGCACGTTGATTTACAAGTGGTTTGCTGCATTTTGGTTTGAATGTTAAATACTGATGGAGAGTACTGCATGAGCACATGGGCGAGGAGCACATTTCTATAAAACCTCTTCAGTGTTATAATCCTAGTTTCTGCTTCAGTGGCAGTAACTGGAAACTTTAGTGAGGATGAAACTTAGTCCTAAAGGACATAAATTCCTCTTCATATATTGGATCTTAATTAAGATTCACTAAATTAATCTTAAGAGCATGCCTTTTGTGTCTCTGCAGCTCCTGACATATGGGTGGCCTGTTCCCTGTGTGAACACTTGGGTTCAGTTTAATAAAATAGATAATAATGATGAGCTCATATGCCCTCTTCTAATGCTGAAGCTCAGTTGAGAAGTTACCTGAGAAAACTCTGAGTGTGTGTGGATGTCATACACTCTCAATGTATGGATGGGTCTTGGGAATGTGAAAAACAGAGGAAGAGCTGTGTCATTGCTCCCATAGGTTTCTCTGAGCTGGAATGCTGGGAGTTCCACACCTAGTATCAAATAATCTTTACCATTGGCTTAAGAGTTGGAACATAATGAAAAGGAGAGTCAAAGGAGATGTTATGCACGGATGCCTGGTAGAAGAGCATTATGAGCTCCTTAAAAGTAGAGCTGGAAGCAACCTAACCAAACAACAATTCAGTATAAAAAGTGGAAGTGTCATTTTCAGCCAACGTTGCTGCATTTTTCCTCTTTCTGTAAGGGCCGAAATTCAAGTCTGCAAGGAGCTTGTTAATATCCTATCCAGATCCATTCAGAACCAGATGCAGAGCTCAACACAGCAAAACCACTTTGGGAGCTCTGAAGCCTGGCTGCATCACATGTGCGACGAGCCTGTTCTTGCCGTGCCGGCGATACAGAGTTATTCTGCTTGTCATGATGTATCCAGAGAGATCAGATAGGCTTAGTGTCAGATCTGCTGTGCATTACCTTCCCGCCGCCTTTCAAAGCATACTTATTGTCCCTAAAGTATGAACTTGCTTGAACTTCTCTGTGGATTCACAAGCACCTCACTGATGTAAATTATTCTGAGATTGCTAAATCCTTTTCTTACAAATGTTGGAGTCATGCTGAGTTTGATATTTTGTTGGGAAACCTTAGGCTTTCACTTGGCAGCATGGCATATGCTTGCCCAACACCAGTGCTGGCATTACTGAGAAGAATGGACATCTGAAAGCATTTACAGGTTTTCACTCTGCTTTTACTTTCCATGCATCACATACTCAGCCTACTTTTTGAAAAGATGCAGTTTATCGGAAGTTGTGGAAACTTTGAAACAGTATTGGAAGTTTATGCATGTAGGATAACAATGTCTTATGGGCAAACAAAATTTTCCATATCCATCATAATTTATCTGTTTTTACCTTAGAG
This sequence comes from Petroica traversi, assembly GCA_025920805.1. Classification (NCBI taxonomy): domain Eukaryota; kingdom Metazoa; phylum Chordata; class Aves; order Passeriformes; family Petroicidae; genus Petroica; species Petroica traversi. The sequence goes on along the minus strand of JAHLSL010000044.1, from coordinate 11,381,664 downwards.
AGCTCTGTAATTATAGGAGAAAATGGACAGAGAAGGAAAAGAGAAAGGAAATACTTAACCTAGGAGCACAGGAATCTGATACCAAATCTCTAAATTCTGCCCTGCCATGGTACAAGGTCCAGTAAAACTCTGGGGAAGAGCCAGGGTACCACTTTGTCTAAGGCTTTTGACGGGTTTCCATCCTATCCATTCCCAGGCCTTGCAGACTTATGGCACCATACATGTTTCCTTTAGAGATCACTTGAGGAAGTGATAGTGTTACAATATTTCGTGCTCATGGATAGATATTAGATCTGATTTTGCAAAACCTGGCCATAAACAAAAAGTATTGCAGGTTTGAGTCCTGAGCTAGATTTGGCTGTATATTTCTTTTAAAGCTGAACAGGCTTTTAATCAGAAACCAGTACTCTGTTGAAAAAGTGACGTTTTAATAGGAATGTGTTAGGTGAAGGAGAACTTCTTTTGGAGAAGTTTTCATATATCTAAGGTTATTGTCTGAATGTCATGACATACTACTGTGCTATGAAATATTACAGTTAAGGTCCTTGGTCTGGCTTCCTCTTGCAATTCATGCTCCTTAAGTGAATATTTAATTGAATAAGGAGCTTCTAGACCCAATTAATAATGTGTAAATTATTCACTGGAAGAGGAACTCAAAGCTGGGTCCTCTTCATTCCAGGTGAGGTGGTATAACCATGCAGCTGTAGGCAGCACTTCTGCCTCTTTATGCATTAATGAAGGCTGGAACAATTCCTGTAAAAGAAAAAGAGATCCCTCTGTCAACCTTGTCCTGGGAATCACATGAAATACATAAAATTGGGAGATAAAGGGATAACAGCTAATGCCTTCAGTTGTGGTCCTCTAATTATTTTTTCCATGAGGGATTATTCTTCTTTTGGCTCATAGTACAATCTTTCTTTAGGTCTGGAATTTTACATGTTGTCTGCCTCTTCTATTTTCCACATGCTCTGTGTTTCCTTTCTTCCTGGCTTTATCTATCAATATTTTGTGGTGGCTATGTGTCTTTCCTAGGAAAATTGACTCATAAATCGGAATTTTGAATGAAATATAGCTTTTTTTTTTTTTAATCCTGTGTACTGCAGTGGTTAGGAAGGTGCTTTGTGTGAGTATTAGTGGCAGTGTGCATATAAAGGTTTTTTTCCCCTTTTTCCTTAGCGTAACATGAGGTGACAATTGAAAGTTTCTTTTCCTCTTGCTGCTAACAATTCACACATTGATGCTTGATAGGAAAAGTAACACTCTCAAGGTTACCATATTTTTCACATGTATACACAGAGGCTTATCTCTGGCTTGAGAGTTCTGTTTGTTTTTAAACGCAGGCCAAATCAAACCCTGCGGTTTAGCAGCAGTGTGTGTTTTGTGTACAGGCATAACAGGAGAGAAGCCTTAGTCCATGGCTCCTTCCTTAGCAGTATCCTGGTCTCTTGTGGATTGTTTGCTCAGTGGATATGAGTTATCTGTGAACTTCTTTTTTTTAGTTTTTAAGAACTTTTTAATAGCTCTGAGTTACCTGAAGCAAAGGTTATATATGTGCAAATACAGTGTTATTCTGAGCCTCTGGGATATTATTGTTCTATAAAATCTATGGAGGCTAATAGAAATGGCTGTTTCATGATGTACCATGTGCTGTTTGTTACTTTGGGACTGTAAAACTTGATTTGCTTGTCAGTCTAAGCAGATGCAGTACACAGTAAACAGCCCTTGCAGTAAATCAAGGTGTCCTGCACTCATACCATGTGCAGTTAGGAGAAATATGTGCTAAATATCCCCATTTTAAATCACAAGACAGAATCACAGAAGAATTATTAGTCAGCTTGTGGGTATTTTCCCACTTATATTGCCCTGTGAAAGAAAATACTTATTTTTCATTTCTTTATTCTTATTGGTTATAACAAGATGTATTGACTTGGGATTTACCAGGAGCCAGTAACTTTTCATGTTGTTGATACTTTCAGATTTCTACTAGATTTTCTGTAGAACAGAAAATCAAGATAAGACATTTATCTCTTTTCATTTTCTTCCACCATCTCCCATTTCCCTTCTTTTCACAGAATATCTCCATGCATAACACAGTCGGAGGAGCAATGGCAGGACCTGGATCCCACCAGCTGTCAAACACAAGGATGCCAAACCACGACACCAGCGTTGTGATTCAACAAGCCATGCCATCCCCACAGTCCAGCTCTGTCATTACACAAGCACCTTCCACAAATCGGCAGATTGGGTGAGTCCATTTCCATTTCCTCATTTCTCTGGTTCTCTGGCCCATAGGACCAGATGCTGTCCTCATATCCTCATGGTTCTTAAGGTTCAGCTGCATGCAGGACCAGATGTTCTTCTTGTGGTTTTTGAGGTTTCAGAGTTTGCACCTGACTTTGCCAGGATGAGCGAGGACCCCTGCAGCATGTGTTGCAGACTGTGGGGAATGGCCAGGTAACTCCAGATCTGGTTCAAAAAGGACAGAATGCTGTACTTACTGGAAAGTCTTGCTTTCTGCATCCAGTTTTTTGTTTTTAACTTCTTATGATCGTAGTCCATGTTTTTTCTATAACTGCTCTGTGAAGAAAGAGAAAGTGTTTGTGAAGCTGATCCTTTAACTTCCTTCAGTGGGAATTCTGGGAGTTCTGTGGGGTTGAACTATTTCCTATGTTCTCTGTTTAACTGAGGAATGCTGGAAGACAAAATGTCCATCAAGATAAATAGAGTTTAGCACAGTGTGAACAGTTGCTCAACTTGTGATGATGGATCCATGTTTACTACCATAAATTAACAGTATGGACGCTTATTGTATTGGCTTGAATGTCAATTGAGTGCTAATGTTTGGAAAACTGTGTGAACAAAACATTTATGTTTAGTACACTTGGTTACTTCCAGCAATAAGTTGTTTTTAGTTGTACAGAAACTGCCCTGATGGCTTGAGGGTGCAGTTTTTCATCACACAGCTCTGAGAATTTGGGGGATGGGGGGGGTTATGCATGAAAATGTATAGATAAAAATATATATTAGTGGACTAAGAAGCAGCAGTCTAGATTCATTATCTATCATTTGTAATTTGGTCACATCAATTATGTGGTAAGTGCAAAATGGCTCTGTCCCCAGTCATTGTCTAAATAATTGATGATCACCTTTCAGTCTTTTCAAAATAAAGCCAAAAAGTGAAATCCAGGCATTGAAAGCTGAAAATACAGTTATTCTTGAATTTTCTTTCAAGATTCTTAGTGAAGACCACAGGCTCTGTATCTCCTATGGTAGCTGGGATAGCCCATGGCATTGAGCTCTGGGTTATCCAGCGTTGCACAGAACACAGATTCCATCTGGTGCCGTAGTTTTGTGCTCCTGGTCAATCTCCTTTATTTTCCTTTTTACTACTATTTCAGGATTTGGCTCTTAATATATAAATCTGGTGGGATCGGTCAGGTAAACCTATTTTAATAGAAGTCCCTTTGTATCTGTTACATATTGACAAAACACAGTGACAAAACACACAGAGATTTCACATGCAATACAGTTTGCCTGTGAAACCAGCAAAACTGTTGTCATATATGTCCCATTCTGTTCAAAGACAGGGGGTTGGGAGAGAGGAAGGGAGGAAGAAACAGCTTCTTTTTCAGTTTTAGAAAGAAAAACATGCTATTATTTGCGTTAAGGATGATTAAGCTCCTGTTCAAATTGTGACTTAATAGGTCTAGTGGTAATTATGATCCTAATTAAAAGCATAAAAAAACCCCAAACAACTTTTAATACTCAGTGGTGAGGTGTTTTATGTAAGATGGTACTTGGCTTCCAAACAATTGTTTCTATATAATGAGAAAAAAAACTCCATGTGGTTTTGCAAGACCCTGTCAGTCAGGTTTTAGGTTTGTGTTGGTTTGGGGCCATGGTGATTAGAATCTCCAAAGTTGGAGGGGTTGAAGATAAAAAGGCCTTTTCCTAGTCAGTGGTGTGTCTCATTTGGGAAACTTTGTCATGACATATCTTAATTCTCCCCTGTGACTGAATCACACAAATGTTTCCTAAGTCTGAGTCTAAAGCTGCTTTATTGGGAGGCAATTGTCAGCATTTTAGTCTCTGTGTGAGTTGGTGTGTGAATGAGACTTATGGTGTGACCTCCAGCATACTCTGTTCCCCATTCTTCCCTCTTCCTAGGAGGTTTTGTTTTTTGTTCATGGTGTGTCCTAGGAGATAATTGCTGTATTTTCAACTTCCTCTACTTGCCAAAGTGTTGAGCATCCTTGTTTGTCTTCTTTTCCTTCAGTCTTTCCCCTGTGGTGTCTGTTTTACTTATTCAAAGAACGTATCTTGTCATTTCCATTTATCTGCATCTGTCCTTCTAAATGTGCTAAGAATTATATCAACGACTCATTCATGAAGAATACAGATTGGACAATGATTCTAGTATTAAACAACTGAAAAAAAAAATCCAGATAAATTCAGAAAATATTAGGAGTTCTTCGAAGTTTGGTCGTTTTGATTTAGCCTTGCAAAGTTGAAATTGTTCAGTTTTTAACTAGCCCACATTCTGAGGTGCTCAAACCAGTGGGTTTTGGTTGAGTTTTCCTTTTTTTAAAATCATCTGAAGCTGCCCCAAAGGATAGATGAGTCTCTACCATGAAAAATTGTGCCAGGGAAAATGCCTTTTAATGAGCAATAAAACCACCAGAGAGAAACTGGGTAAAACTCTCACTGAGTTCTGTAAGAGCAGGATCAAGCCCTGAAGGTTATATAGAACCATCTTGTAGCAATATTCTGATTTTTATCACAACCACAAATATTTTAGTGTCAGACTATGGCCAAGCCACCTGCAAATGTTTATGATGGCCTTGCTCCAATGAAAACAGGGAACAGCAATGAAAGTCTTCATTTAGCCCCTGTTTGTAGGCTGTGCTCTAGTAACAGAGAATGGGACCCACCTGCACCCGCACACAGCTCGTTTCATGGTGAGGACTGGGTGAGTTTGTAGCAGCTGACATTCCCAAGGGATGTAATTTTCCCCTACTTTCATTTCTCCTTCTTTTTCTTCTTCCTCTAAACTTCTCCCTCCCTCCCTCCCTTCCCATGCCTCTCTTTTTTCCCTATCCCCCACTCTGGGGGCTTGCCTATAAAATGAGATATTGACACAAGGCATGAGAAAACATGACAGAATGTGCATTGTTGGGAAAGCCTTACTGGCACAATGCATATCCACACGTTGTTTCAGGTATTAAGCTTCAGCTACTGCTGAACAGGCACCCAGCCAGATTAATCAGATAAAGGGAAGAGCATGAAGGTTATTAACTTAAAAAATAAGACAGGGTGCAGTCCCACTTTCCTCCCACTGTGTTCCTTTTGCTGAGAACAAACAGCAACCATTACAGCAAGCTGGCAGGTTGGTATAAAGGTCCGAGATAGTATTTATGTGGTGATGCAGTCTCTAACCTCCTTGCCATCCCTCCTCCCTCCCCTCCAAGCCTTCAGCATGTGGGAGGAATGCTGGAACTAGTAACTACTTGTGCTGATGAAAAATCAGTTGAGGAACACTTAGTAGTGAAGAGTGTCTTTGGCTGATTAATAGTACATAATTTTGAGATAAGATACATGGAGGAAAAGTGGTATAGCATATGGAGGAAGGCAAGAAAAAATGATATAAGACATACATTTGTCAAAGGTATAGAAAAGCAGATAAGCTGAATCAGCTCAAGATATGGGACTCTGAACTAGGCTGTACAATAGCAGTGCTTGTCTTCTTTGTAAAATAACTTCATTTTTTTCTGTGACTGAGTATACAGCAGTGTGTGAGAGAATTCTCAGACAAATTGGTGAAAACACAGCGTGGTTGTTGCTCTATCTGGACACATCTTTTGCCAGGAAAGATGTATTTTTCAGACTATCAAATACTGTAGGTAGCTGCAACCTCACAGCATTCACAGAGATGATAACTTGCTTTCAAGCTAGTTTTTCGAGCTAGTAGTGGACATAACTAGTAATTATTCCACCGTGAAACTCACTGTTACAGCTCTGCAGCTGATAAGAAACATGGGAGGATGGAGGATTGTCACAGATGCAGCAAGTTGTTAACATTGTACTAAATGGAGAGTGAGAGTGAGTCCAATTTCAATGAACTCAGGCTCCAAAGTGGACATAGAACATTAACCACGTGATCTAGATTATCTGTTTTTAAAGTGTGGTAGAGCATTTTAATTGAGATAAGATGGTCTTCTGGCACAGCATCAAAAGGGAGAAATTGCAACCACATTTGGTGAAATGCAAGCAGGTAGGAGAAAGCAACAAAAGGGGTTTGGAAGATACCTCTGGTGCCTTGATGTACTGAAAAATCATGGTACCAGTGGGAGAACAGCTTTTCAGTCCCCATATGCAGCATTCATTTCAACACCTATGCATTGCCTTGCTGTTCCCCTTTCTTTCCTCTCCTGATGCCACATGTGTCTCTGGTTCCAGTTTATCATCTTTTCATGGGTTTGAATGCTTTTCAAAGAAAGGGGTAGGGGAAATGGAGTAATCAGAAAAACTGACTACTCCATGCATGTAGTGGGCCTAAGAGAAGTTTGGTGGCCTTGGCCATTTGGAAAATGGAAAGAAAAACCTCTCAGTCTTGATTGGATGGCCTCAGATGTCAGAAGGACAGAACATCCCTGTGGCAAGCACAGGAGTTTCAAAGCACAAGCTATCTGAGACTGCAACTGCTGGTTGAGTTCTGAGAGTGTCCTGTTATCATCCTTTACAGCTTAAGGAATCAGAAAAGACTCTGCAAGAGACAATCACAGGCAGAAACCCTTCCATTATGCAGCTTGTTCTGGAAGGCACTTGGAATAGGCAGGTGACTGAGAAGGGTCTTTGTACATCCAAGAAGAAGTCTCTCGTTAAGCTCTTAGTAAGTTGTTGGAGTGTGTGGCATCAAAGAGGCCATGGAATGATGTGCTTTTATTAAATTCAAAAACTAGTTCCCTTTCCAAGAAATCTGTGATAAAAGCCAACTCATGCATTTGAACTGCAGTACCACGGTATGTTGTGAGATGAGAAGAAATGTGCAGTGAGAGATGAAGTATCAAATGACCACTCAGTCACTTGATCAAGTCCATTCCATAGCCTTGTTTGTGCAACATGTAAGAACATCAGTGAGATCACTGGAAGGGGAGGAAAAGAGAGAGGTGGGAAGTGAACATCTGTCAGTGTCCTTCTGTCCAAATTTTATTTTTTTATGTCTTTTTAATAAAAGTTGGGCTTTAATTCCTGTTTAATGGTCCTGTTTCTTTGTCTTCTGTTTAAGCTAAGACATGTTTTCTGTAGTCCCTTCTACCACACTGACCTTGGCCAACCTTGACATGGAATCCCATCAAGCCACATGTGAGCAGCAGCCACAAGTCTCTGGGAAGCTCAGGTGAAATACTTAGGAAATTATTACAAGCCATTCCCAGAAACAAGTTGTCTCACAGTTTAGCTTAATAATGAGAGTGATGAGGGAGAAAATGAGCTGCACTCTCTCAAACTGTTCATCCCTTTTAGCAAGCTGCTGCCCAGGTCCACACATTGACCTGCAGGCCGAACCCTGCTGCTCTGTCTGTGATGTTGAGAAGCCCTGTCTGCCCTCTCACCTCCTCTGTTGTTGTTTGCATTGCGTGTTCAGGAATTGCTGACTCAATTTTTCCCCATACTGCTGAGTCAGGGAAAAAAAAAAGCAAACAGTACCAGTCTGTGTGTCAGACACAGCACAAACAGGTGGTTATTCACATAATATCTCTTCTACCCTCAAGAAGATACTCCTCTACTTTCCCAAAAACTCTTACTTGCTGTAAGATCTAGGAAAGGGCAGGAAAGTACTGATATATATCAAGGGGACTGAAAGGAGGATCATTAGCCAGATAATAAATAACCTTTCAACCTGAAATGAAGTGAGTTTAGCATGTTTCTTACTTGACTTGAAGTCAACTGTTATCCTGAATGTTATGCACTTGTTATACATACTGGTTAAATTTATTAATGAACACAGTATTTTACACTTTGTACTTTCTGCTTGACAGAAGTCCTGAGTTTGTTAGAAATGTCACTTTCTCACATCAGGAACACCAAAACCAAATCGTGTAAGGGATATTGTGTGACTTGCTCTCCACTGACTCTTACCAGGATTGTTCTCTTGTGTTAGGAGAAGAAACCAGCCCTCTTCATCTCCTGATGGTTGCTTGAGATAGGCAGCGAAACCATGCTCAAGCCAGTTCTCATGCAAGTGATTTCTAAGAAATGGATCATGATGTTTTTGTCCTGAAAAGCTTGTTCCACCCAAGAACTATAGGAAAACAAGGCAAGAATAGTGTACTGCACCCATAATTGTATCTAAACAGAAATACTGAGCCTTCATAGGCATTGGTTGGCTCTCACATCAGAGAAAGTCATAAATAGGACTTAAATATGATATACGGAACTTGGAGAATCTAGCATTGATTCCTTAATTTTAGTGGTTGGTATCTCTTACACCCCTCATGTATATATATAATACACACTGTATAAATCTTCTTTAAAGGTGTCATCAAAATTTATGGGCAGACCTTCTGATTTATATCACTCTTTGAACTAAAACAGATGTAAAATCATTTTCGGATGGAAGAGGATCTCAGACTTGCAGTGGGTTTGATACGACAGATCAAGCTTCTCCTAGACCAGAAAAAGATCATTAGGGCCCTGCACAGCCGAATCACATAGCTCTGCTCTTCATCACAGGTTTGGGCTTAACATGCCCTGATCCATGATTCCAGTATGTGTTTTATCCAAGTGTCAGCCTGTTTGACAGGTAACTAAGCCGCAGTAAAACACTAACTCAAACAATACATACTTTGTTTGGTGTAAGGCTTTTAAAAATATTTTTCTTCATTTAAGAGAATAATTTGCAGGTTCTGGAGAAGTAGCAAGCTTTGGGAGGCTGCTTTACACCATGCCAGTTCAGAGAAGGGCTTAAAAGTTTGCTGGGGGTGGCACAATGGCTATAATGAGTAAAAAACGAAGAACTTTATGTGCAATAAAAGCTTGGTTGCCCACTAAGTTTTGTTTGTATCTGTTTCAATAAAGGAATTGGCGCTGATGTTCTGAACAGAGAATACCTCGATTTTACATGGTTTGTCTTGACAGTGTCTTTTTTGAACACTTTGAAAGGAATATAAAAACATACTATAAGTTAATAAAGTGTTAACACTTTGGGTTGTTTTTTTTTCTTTTTCTTTCTTTTTTTTTTTTTTTTAAGCTGGTACCTGGCTGGAAACCAATTATAATAGTTCAGAGGAAAGTGCCTGAGGGAAAACACAGGAATTACAGACTTTGTGGTAAATGTATGGATCCTATTTTACCACCTGTAAAAGTAGGCCTCCTTATTCATTGATGAGTTGAGTTTTCAAAATCAATGGTACTATTGATTATAGTCCTATTTAGAGCATATATATGGTTTTATTTATACTTATGGACAAGCCAAATATACATTTGTAAAAAACAAACAAACAAACAAACAAAAACAAACCAAAAAGACCCCCAAACACCAACAATTTGAATCAAAGGCATGGATTGATTTAAGATGACAACATCACCAAAATTAGTTCTTTACAAAAATGAAATTATCCCTGATTTAGAAGGAAAAAAGTAACTTAAATACATTGTCATTTTGGAGACATTCTAACAAAGTTCAACAGATTTATCATAAGTTTAAATGCTCTTAGCAATATTTAGTAAAAAATTGCTGAGTTGAACAAGGAACTGATGGCTAGATAGAGCCTGCAGGTAGACTGAGAGTGCAGGAAAAGTGTTTCTTGGAAGAAGGAACAAATTAGAGAGTATATTTTAGAAACATTTTCTGCTATGAGCATCTGTGTTCTGCCAACAGAGACGTTTATTCTGAGCTCACATAAATGAAGTGGAATTTTGCCAGTAAAAGAAGGGGTTGTGTTACTCCAGTCGTAGGATCCAGGTCCTAATTGGTTTATGAAATGAAGGGGGCAATCTTTGAGCTATTACCAGCTTCCTCTGCTGCAAGTGAAGTGAATCGCAGCTGTTCTGATAGGGTCCATAAAACTTGGTGAGGTAATAAAATGTTTGCAGTGAACAATTCTCAAAATGAGTGAAATCCAAATCCCTAGCTTATTTGACAGTATTAAGAGAATTGAATGTACTTCCTGGGGAATTCTGAATATTATGTTACTTTTATCTAGCTCTTTAACTGTAAGATCCAGGCTCACCAGTGCTGTAAATGCAAGGGCTCAAAGTAACATTCTTCATTTTTAACCCTACAGATTGAAATGCGGTATGTATGTGATACCGGAAAAAGATGTGCATGTTGCTCATTTTCCAATGTTTCTGGCTTCTACCTTTTACTTCTTTATGCTTTTCTGTCCCCCCATCTCTTGCTCTGTTTTGGTAAGATGGAAAAAAAAAAAGCATGCATAGTTAGCATCAAATGATCCTATACAGAATATTTATGGTGCTCCTATTCACGATTTCTTTAATGAAAACAATAGCTTTTGATCTTTTAAGTTTCTTGAAGCAACTTAAAATTTTATAGACCTGGTTAGAAGTCAGATAGGTTGATTCTAACTTCTTAGTAGAGCAGTTGCTCTACTCAGTTCATAGTGGTTTTGACCTAAAAGTCTTTGATATGGGTTCAAGTCCAAACCGACATTTTTGGTATCATTGAGGAATGTATTGAGGAATTTTCCTTGAAAGTTATTTGGTGTTTGTCTAGAGTTCTCTTGCTCTTCTCGGCATTTCCAGAATTAAACATTTTTATGTAGGGCTTGGATGCCTTTAAACTTTTCTTTTTCCTCTCTTTTCTCCCCTTTATAGAAATGTTTGTGATTTCCCAGGCAAAGGCATGATGGTCACACCTTTGATAGTAAAATGGCCTAAAAAAGAACACAAATAGAGGACATAATGAGAAATTTCTTAGAGTAAACAAATTGGTTTCCAGGTCAGTTCAGTGTCAGCTGGTTGGGCTTGCTGCTCATGCTGCTGTGAACATCCCCTTTCAGACCTGAAGTTGCACTTACACAACATAACATCAAAGCTTCCTCCTTTATATCAGTCTTTGTATGACAGATGCTGCTCATCACATCTCAGACAAGCTGTTGCCTCAGGTGTCTGGAGAGCAACCAGCCAGTGCTTCACCTGCAAGGTGCTGCTTGAAGGGCCTCTGATCATTTAGGCACTTTGGAAGGAAGTTCTGGTTGCAGTAGAATATCTGGCTTCCTTTTCTGCCAGGTGGTTGCTTATGCCGTATGTCCCTGGCTTGTGACATGCAGCAGGGTTGTCCCAGGTATTGCACAGGAAGATGTGCAAGAGATGGAGAGATCAGAACAGTGATGGTCTCCTGGAGCTTCTGGGCAGAGCTGTATGCAGAAAGCTTTCCTGACATACTCAGGCCTAAAGCTTGTGTTTGCAGCAAGTGTTTTTGAGCTGTTATTAGAAAATGTCCCTGGAGAGATGAACTGCTGACTTAATGTGCCTGAAGGAATCCCTCTTTGGACATGCTGGCCTTCATCAATTCATTATTGCTGTGAGTTGTTGATGTAGCTTTTTTGGGCAGCAGATGTAAATTAACATAATGAAAATGGGCAAAAGGCAGCAGTAATTTTTAAGTATTCAAACAAGAAGGTCTGTTAAGCTCAACAGGCTGTTATGGACAACTCATTCTTGTTGAAATACAAATACAACATTTGAAGATGTGAACTGTAGCTGATAACCAAAGGAGACCAAATTTGAACCGATCTAGTATTATTTTTCTCAGTTTGTGCTTGTTTTGAGTGGTTTTGTCTGAGATTATATGGCACAGGTAGTAAGCCAAGTCTAGACTAACAATATTTGGTCTGTAGATGACAATTGGAGCCTATCAACACACACACCAAATGAAAGAGTTGTGTGGAAAGCTTTACCTCTTTACAATTACTTTCCTTCTTATTCTGTTTTAATTTCTCCTCTCTCTGCAGTTTGTTCCAGGCCCACAGAGGAATGAGACCTAGAGTGTTGTTGATTTTTTTCTGATCTGTAGGGAAATAAAATAGGAAGCAGAATAATGTTTCTACTGTGAAGTAGCAAAGGAACTTGAAAGAAAACAGTCAGTGAGTTCCCTTTGTGCCATACTAAGTGGATGTGGAGAAAGATATGGAATCTGGGCTCCATGACAGGGAAGAAAATTATACTTTCTTCCAAATTTTCCCCTGGCCTCTATATTGTTCTATTGTTCCAATAAGAAATCTGTGACTCAGAGGATTTATTCAAAATCTATATAAAACATAATAGGCAAAGTTCATTCCAGAAGCCATCAAGTGAAACTATATTTCTCTGTGGGGAAATCTGGGGTCCTTCCAGTCTGGTCTTTTTCTGTACACAGCCTGGTAGCATGGAGCTTTTTGTTGCACATTAATGCAACATCAAGGGTTGTGGGGTCCTAAGTCCTATAATGCAAACGCTAGAAACAATATTGGACCCAAGCAGAATCAATAAAGGCAGAGGGAAGCAAAAACCCATATATAAAAGAAAACAGGGGTTGAGAACAAAAGCACAAAACCACATTTCAAGTCTCAAGGGAGAAAAAAATCAGTTTTTGTTTTGGAAGAAGCATCCTTGGAAATCTTCAATTTTCCTTATGACCAAGTTGGGAAGCTGTAAGCTGTGTCCTTATTCTCCAGTTACTCCAAGCCAAAAAAAACTATTCCATGTTGTCAATAAAACCCCACCACTGAGGCATACATTTCCTTCTTACTCCTCCTGCTTGCCCATTAGAGAAACAGGAAAGAAGAGATGCCCCTGCCATGTTTACAGGCCTTTCCTTGTTATTTGTATGATGGACAGAGAGCTAAGAGCTGTATTGCCAACTCTGCTTATTGGAAAAACCTGGAAATAATTAAGGGACCTCATTTGTTATTGCTCGTGTGTTCACTGGTGGAAATTACTTGAGAGAACAGTTCTAATGGTACAGAATAGTGCTTGGTAATAGAAATGGAGAAAAGTGACAAAGACAAAAACAGCTTTGGGGAATAGGATGTAAAATATTATTCTACAAAATTTTTCTACATTGGTTTTGAAAGGTTTTTTTTTGTGTGGGTGTATGTTTTCCAGTACAGAAATTAGAACGTAATTTGCCTGAACTAGAGGATGACTTGTAATGTTTTTACTTATAACTGATTTATTTACTTGAATGAAACCTATGAATTACAGTGGAAGTTTCAGTTGAGTAACATTCAATATTGTGTTATTTTATTACTGGGTCTGCTGAGTGTTCATTTCTGTGGTGTCTTCTTCCAAGAACTATGAGCACTGTGAATCTTTTTCATTTCATTTCATTTCACTTTTTCAAAATCAAGGCTGTGCATTGCAAAAGCAGCTACCCAGGCAAAGGGACTTCTAGTATTTCAGCACACTGCTCCTTTTCTACCTACATTTCTCCTGAGCTGTCTGCTTAATTCCAGATCTGCTCCCACAACCTGATACAGGTCTTTGTTTACAAGTCGGGTCACAGGATATGAGGTGAGTGTACCTGTTGTGTGCCTTTCTTGTTGTTGTTGGGATATGATGTGCTTTTCTGGGTGGGAAATGGCAGTACTGTTGTTTCACTTGAGCTAGGTGTATGGCAGAACGAAGTGCAACAAAGAGAAGTGTTGATGGGTGAACAATGAGTCATTAAGGGAAAGATGTGAATTGTCGAAAGAAAAAAATCAACAATTCCAAACCACCTTAAGATCAATATCGGAAAATGTCAGGCTTTGCTGGAATTTCTGTTTGCAGCTGCTTCTCTGCTATGTAGTGTGTGTTGGATGCATTCTCTGTTGTGACATTTGCTATGACAATGTGAGGCATACATATGTTTGCATGCAGTTTTTCCTGGAGATGTGATCACTTAAGAGTTGCACCTACTTGCTCGTGTTCCCTCTGCTTCTCTCATTTTGCAGAGTTGCAAGGGGACATAATCTTTTACTATAAGTTGTGACACTTCCCGTTCAATGGTGGCTCCAGGGTTCAAACTTGCAGCCTAATAATGAACCAGGCTAAAGGGCTGTTACTGTCAAGAATAAAGCCATGTACTGTAACTGAGAGTAATCAGTTTGGATCGCGTTCGCAGATTCTTTGTATTAGCTTTATCGGGTCAGGCCATCAGAGAGCAGATAGACAGGTAAGACCAAAAGACCTCTGAACCCAATTAAAGTTGTACCACAAAGAAATCAAGTTCATGTGGTTTACATTTCAGAAAGTTACATTTGGTGGGCTGTACTTACTTTTATTCTGTAACCTAATGCAGACCATGTGAACATTTGAAACGCTTTTAACAGTTAACCAGCTCAAATAACAGAGAACCAGAGCAGCAATAAAGAATGAATTAAGACTGATTGCAAGTTGAGCCAATTTTTTTTCCTCATAAAGAAATATAAATGGTTTATATATTTAAAAACTAACATATATATATATATATATATATATATATATATATATGTAATAATTTTGTCTTCAGGTTTTAGCATGACAATAGCCATTCTCTTATCTTTTAAAATAGATGTTTAGTTTAAAAAGCAATCCTAAACCCACAGTCTTTTTTTTTTTTTTTTTTGCAGTGTTTCAGGATGATTTTGGATGTGTGGTGGAACCACTGATAGTCCCATTGATGCACATAGTTTGGGAATTGGTCATACAGCTCTGAGATAATCCCGAGGAGCTGACATTTAAAATACTTGGCACAATAAAAGCATGAGCATGAGAGGATGAAAAAATAGGTGTTTTATTTGCTGACCACATTCTTAAAAGCCATAGATGTGAGTGCAGCTTTTCATTCACGAACACTTCTTGCTTGCTGACATCAGATAGGTCCTACATGCGGAGCAAATAGAGGTTCAGCTGCTGCAGACTGCTATGTATTCAGTTTTCCTATTTTCTAAACAAAGAGTATGAATGAAAGTCCTGAAGCCTCCAGGACACTAGGCTAGAGGAGGTCAGTGTTAAATGTGCCTCTGTCCTGCATCTAACTTCAGGAAAGTGATGTGGTTTACATACAAATGGAAGTAAAGTGACTGCCTTGCTTAATAGCAGAATCATTCAGTTGGATCAGTTTCCTCACTTTGAGAGATCTTCTTGGTGTTTGGGGAAAAGATCAGGCCCACAGCTCTTGCCTATAAGTTACACTCTCTCCCGAAGAAAGAAGTTCCTACAGCCCCAGCTCTTTCCTAGGGTCTCCAAGACACTGAACTGCAAAGCTCGTGCCATTCTTCTTTCTGGCACAGAGCCACCTGGCTATCAGCAACTGCACCCAGGCTCCAGTGCATGATTGCTATCCTGGGTGGATACAGTTCCTTTCCTCCTGCAGCTGTCCTGATGTGCTTGTGCACAGCAGCTTTTCTCATGCTCCTCATGTGGAGCAGGCTGCTCTGCTGTCTTTGTCCTCCCTTTTCCCATAAGAGATTTTTGGGCTGATATGGCAGAGGGACCATTCAGGCATGGGGCTCTCAATCTGGCCAGATTGAAAGCTAAGGTTGTGTATTATCCAGACTCTTTTGTGGCTGCTGTTCTTCCTGTGGGCTATAGTTGTTTTTCTTCTCTCCCTGGGCTGAGCGCCTTGAAGATCTGTTTTCTTGTTTAATTTTCAGAAGGAGACAAGTAGAGGGGAAAGACCTGGGTGGATTTTCTTGCTTTTTTTTTTGCTTTTTTAATTTTTTTTTTCCCCCAAGTTGTAGTTAAATATTTATAAAACCATTTGTTTTCTGTGAAGGAATCTTCCTTGTATCACCATTTCCAAGTATTGGGTGATGCACTGCTCATGGAATGCAAGCTGTTTCAGAGTGTATGTATGGGAACCTGGGACTGCCATTGCTAATTCACAGAAGTGCTGGGACTGGAAGAAAATCTGCACCTCCACCAATTCTCAGAGACTCTTCTACTATGCACAGACCAGTACTGGTGGAGTGGGAGGAAACACAATCCTTTTTCTCTCTCACTTTTGTTAGGTACTGGGTTTTGCAGGATAGTTCAAGATGCTTGCATGGAATTAGTAAAAGAGGGATGTGTCCTGGAAAGTTAAATGGCTGCTGCTTCTAATGCTGCCCTGTCACTCAAAAATGAAAAAAAAAAAAAACCAACAAAAAACCAAAACAACAAATCCAGAAGACTTTGACAAGTTCTTTGCAGAACAGAAACTGTAAAGGGGGAAAACATTTAAGATTATAAGAACAACAGAAGATTCATCAAAGAATAGATCAAATCAAGTGGATGTTGAACAGAAAGCAGTGGCAGAAATTACTAAAGTGCTAGTCTAGACCTAAGAAAGTTCACTTCACGTTCTTGTTCAGCTTTGATTTCTTTTGGCAAATTTCATGGTCTCTTGCAGATTCAGTTCACCAAATATAAAATATTAAAAGAAATACTCCCTCACTTTACAGGAACATTACAATGAATTTAGATATTACGGGAGAAGGTAAATAGGTTCCTCTGATACAGTGTCATGAGCATTTGATGTAATTAAACATCAGGAATTTTACTCAGTGTACAGTTTTTTGCCCCAGAAATAGAGAAGAATTATGGTATTATGTAATTATGTCTAAAATAATGTGTTATTAATTTCCTGGAAGCTAAGATAAACTGCTGAAGATTCTTTAAACAGAGTAAGGAAAATGAGAATGCTTATGCTAGACTTTCTCCAGGCATGACTTTAATGTAGTCCCCACCTATGGCAGAGGGGTTGGACAAGATAATCTTTAAAGAACCCTTCCAGTGCAAATTAGTCTATGATTCTATGTTTTGCAGAAAATAAACTGAAATGGAAGTTAATTATCAGACATATTTATTAAAAGCAAAAAACCTAATGCACACAAAAAATACAACTAAAAGTAATTTCCTTTAACTTTTCAAAATCAAGATAAGACAAAACTAATAAACATTAAGATTGGCTTCAAAGGTGTTCAACATATTGAAGTGTAGGAAGGCTTTTGTTTTCTTTCTCTCTCTTCTTTTTCAATTTAATTTGAACTTTTCCATTAATTCCATGAATAAACATCCTCTTAAATCTGACACTCCCAAAACCTGTAGGCACTGATTTTTCTTTTGAAAAAGTAGTATGCTTTGGTTATTTTTCCTTTTCTCATTTCAATTAATTAATTCTATTATAGTAGCCCTCAAAGACTCTGAACCAGACTCCATTATTTGCAAAATACTCAAAAAAGAGTGTTATGTCAAGAGAAGTACAAGCCTGAAATCCTCTCCCTTGTCTTCCATCTCTCAATTACAGGCTTTCTTCTATCTCTTTAGAAGGTATCCATTCATCCATCATCTTTTGTGTGTGTGTTTTCCTTGTTTTCCCTGCAAACAGTCTTAGTGGCAGACAGTCTCTGAGGAAGCTTTCCGTCCTAATTCCTTTCCTTTAATGAAAGTTACGAAGCACTGCCAGTGTGAATGCTGCCTGTAAACAAGAAGTGAGTGAATTCAATGCACTTCTCTCACCCCTCTCCTGCATGGGGCAAGTGGGACACCAACAGATAAAAGAGACGCTATGACAACAAACCTTGGAGACATATCCATGCAGACTATTTAAATGAGACAAAGCACCTCAGAAAGGAGGAGAATTAAAGTTCCCCCTACATCCAAAGGAGCTCCTTTTTGCTTCCTCCCAATGGGAAGAGCCTGCTGAATTCCAGGAGTCCCTGCATTGCCTTCAATGGGCAGGGCAACTGGGAAGGTGATAAGAGACTGTGGAAAAGCGTTGCATGTGCTCTCATGCCAGCAAATCTGGGCTTCTGGTATGAGAAGCAAGCTAAAAGAGTAGGAGAGAAAATCCAGTATGCTGTACCCTGAACATATTCAGCCTCTATGAGCAGGGACACACCAAGCACAAACACTGGACTATCCAGCAGCCCTTCAAAGCAAAAACCTGTCTAAAATAACTTCCACCTGGTGCGCTCCTAGGCTCTTAGAACAGATTGTTCCAAGAACAATCAAGCGTTTTGTTTTTTTTTCTAGCATGATATTAACAGCAGATGAAGAATTACACCCTCCAAACAATTAATGCAGCCTATAGCCCAACCAGAGAAATCATTATTTCCAAAAAGTCCTATTGACAGAATGCTGCAGCAACCTTTCAAAGCTGCTCCCACATCCGACGACAACAACAATAAAACACTGTGCTATTTTTCTTACCTCATAAAGTTGTCATCTCAGCACAGCTAAACAGCTTAGTTGCCACCCAGCCAGTAAACATCCTTATGTGGAGAAGGTTATCAAATAGGTCATGGAGAAGCAGCTCTCACATTATCTAGAGTATTATCTAGAGCCCTCAGATTTCCTGGACCCCTTTCAATCTGGTTTAAGACATGGCAGTGTTGCAAAGACACAGCTATTTCTTGGCCATTGCTAGTCTCTGATTTACTAGCTTCTACTAATGGATAAAGACTAAGTGCTCAATCTAATCTGACCTTTCAGGCGTGCTGGCTGTCAGAGTGCGTTTGCAGCCACCCCTTCTATCTTAACAGTGTCCCTCTAGGAAAGTGCAGCAATCTCAGAATACGTTCCCTTTGGGTTACCAGCTTTAATTCTGTGTCCTTCACCACTTCTACTGTTAAACCTGGGATACTCGGCTGCTGCTTCTGGGAACAGGAGCAAGCACACCACTGTCCTAATCCTCTTCTAGCAGGCTCCCTTTCAAAATGTCCTGTGTTGGATAGGTAGTGTTCTGTGCAGTATTTGCACCAGTTTGATAACCTTCTTTAGTATCTATTTGCCATGCCAGCCTCTAGACTGCTGCCTGGCAGGCGCTCCCTCCCCTGCTTTCATCAGTGCTACTAAAACAAGGAGCCTGCACTGTCCTCTTCTGCAGATTCACTTTTAGAGGTTCTGTAATCAAGTTTCCTGACATTAAAATTGAGATTACATGAAATATGGATGCCTTGAAGTATTAAAAAATAAAGTGGGCAGGAACGCTATCTCAAAAGATCAGCTGTAGCCATTTAGAAGCAATGTATTCCTAGATTCTGGGTCCCCTTAAGCCTTCTCTCTTTGCACAGCCAAGTGCCTGCACCTCATCAACACACAATGGAAAAGAACCAAGCAGCAGGATCCTGCCCCGTTCACATTTATTTAACCCTTTGTTGCCACTATATTCTTTTCACCACACTTCCTATTTATGTCTAAAGCAGATGCTGAGATTGTTGGTGCCAGAGAGTTAATCTTATTAATAGTTTCTGTGTTTATTATCAGAGGGACTTGGTTACAGTCTCCTCTCTGGGCCAGTAGGTCAGGGGATTCAAGTTCCCCACTGAGGCTTGGAGCAATTCTCTGTGCTGACTGTGCACCTTAGACTGGAAAAGGGTGAATATGATGCATTGGTACAGATTTTGAATTTCCAGTAAGACATTAAAGCAAGGTCTCTCCTGTCTTTTTCAAATATATTCCAGGTAGAAATTACTGAAACACTTCCACAGCAGGAAATTTGACTCCTGCACTTCACTCCTTTTACATGATGGGAATGTGTGAGTTTGTGTACCTACACCAAGAACCAGATCTGGCTAATTTATTAGATTGCCACACAGCAGGAAAATTCCTTATATCCCTTAGGAAAGATGGTGAGGAGGCAGAGTTTTAAGTGTCTGGGAGAAGAGCCTGTGCACTTGAGGTACCAGGATCTGACACTTCAGACCAGCAGTGAGTAGCAGGTATATGTCAGAAGGAGGAAAAAACTGTGAGTCCAAACTCTTTCATAATACAGAGTGATGACTGAGTTAAAAAATGTGGAAGGAAAGGAAGGGAAAAAAATTGAGGAAGATGTTTTCTTTGGGCTTTCCTTGGAAGTCTCCCTCTGCCTTCACTAAATGGAAACTTCAGGAGTTCATCTCTGCCTTTCACCCACCACTCCTCTGCACCCCAAGCAGCAAAGGGGGTAAGAATGGAAAAATGCTTGTGCTCAAGTGTTTCCAAATGTTTCACAGCCATAAGCATTTACTGATTTTCACCCTCCACCCTATCACCACTCCCTCCATATAAAATCAGAGATTGAGCTCCGGCATCCAGGCAAGAAGGAAGCCTTCTCCTTTTTAGAAACCTGCATGTTCTGATGCAATCCTTATAGCGCAGTAGCACTCAGCTAGGACAGCTCGCCAAAAGGCAGTGTCAGAAAGCTGCTGAAAGAAATGTCATTCAAAGATATCCCAGAGAGTCAGGTCATTTGGTGTGGAAAGCAGGCAATAGTTCTTTCTGGGCTCGTGGATAGAGGGAACTTCAGCTTGACTGAAATGAAGGATTAGCAAAATTATTCTCCCACTGTACCCCCTGCCTTTAATACAAACCCAGCAGTTACTTTCCACTCCACTCTGTGTGTAAAACAAGGCTGAAATATGATACTTAAATTATTCCCAAGGATGCATTTGCTGAAAAGGAAGGCATGAGCCAGATCCTCCCATGTGCTTGTTCTTTGTCAGAGTCTTGAATTTTGGATCATTATATGGAGGAAGAGTACACACTAATTCCTAACATTGCTAGTGTTTCAATGAACACTGCTATCAGTCATTTGGGTTCTCACTCTCTCTTAGTATTTGGATAAGTGAAATTGCCAATAGTGCAACAAAATCAACCAAAGTCAGCCCACAGAAAAAAAATTAAAACCACTGCAAAACAATAGGCTTGAATATAGCCCGTTGTCTATTTCTGTACAGAACAGAAATAGTAAAACAGCATGAGTGTATGAGAAGAGCTGTGCTTAGACAGAGCCACGGTGCAGCAGATGAGGAGCTTATAAATACAGGCTGCCCTACTGTAATGCCACTTCACTGCTGGCAGCTGGGATGGCTGGTTGTGTTGCCTGGTCATTTAAACACTCTGGGTCCAAATCCAGCTTCACTGAAGATATTCTGTCTGCTTTATACGGACACTGCAAAGAGATGTTTGTTGATATATCCAAGAGCTGAACAGACTTTAGAAGCTTTCACTCATGCCATTATTTTCAGAAAGAAAAATAGCTGCTGCAAACTGCATTACGATACATGCATTTTCTTCTTTCCAGTTAAGCCTGTTGCATTTCCTTGTATTACCAATAAAGAGAATAATATTGGAATAGCTAGTACATTTTCATATGCAAGATCTCAAAAACAAACAAGCAACAACAAAAAAAAGAGAATTTAGGGGCTCTAAATTCTAAACCAGAGCTATGTGCCCTAAGTATGGTACTCCTTGTAACAGCATTGCCCACAATGCTCCTCACACATCTTGCAGTTTGGGTTCGGTTCATGTAATGAAGCACCAGCTTCCACATTTCTACAAATGTAGGAGATGTTTATCTCCCATTTTCAAGACATTTCAAATTCTTACAGCTGGAGATAAATCTTTAAAACATGAGCCAACAAGTCCATAAGAAGAACAAAAAAAAATGTTTACTTCGTCTTAATCTTTTTGGCTCTAATCAAGAGTAAGGCACAGACATTAATAAAATTGATAATAAAGTAGGTGTTCCTTTTGCTTGACATCTGGTTTTTCAGCCTGTAGGGGTATGTTGAGACATGCTTTCAAGTCATGCTTTTAAGGTTTTCTGTGTCCATGAGGGCTAGTAATGTAAGTTTTCTTTTTAAATGGAGCATCAAAGTCTTCCAGAGCCAGTATTTGAAGAAAAGAAAGACACAGTGATGCTCTCAGTAATAATACTGACATTCGAACTGAAGTGATAATAATGGAAGGCCAGAGGGGCCAGAACTCAATTACCTCTTTTCTCAACATCTGTCTTGGTACTGTGGCTCTTTCCAGCCTTACTTGGGTAGCTTTTCACATTTTTCTCAAGTGGCAGATCCAAGTTAACTATTATATATGAATGATAGAGAAAAATATAGTGATTTGTTTGACATAAGTCTGAAATTTCATGATGCCATTCTACAGAGTGGTGGGGATCTTCCAGTGAAGCTTCTGTGTTCACTTTCCTGATAGTGGCAGCCATTTCCACTGTGTGAGCTATTCCTGGAAAAGAGCTGCTGCTTGGATGCCTGTTTTCACCAGAAATTACTTACACATGGAGAAAATAATGGGCATTTTTGCTTGTGTTGCAAATGTGTGTATGTATTTGCTTTGCATTTTATGCTGGTAAGCTGCAGTTGTGGGGAGAGGGAAGTGTAAATGATGTCGGCCACTGTCAAAGCCTGTGGCACGTTCCTGGAATCCTGGCTGATGCCTGGACGGTTGTGAAAAGTAGATCACACTGGAATGGTGTGCTTGCTTTTTGTTGTTGCTGTTGCCTACTCCAATTAAGGAGCTTTCCACCCACAGGAGATGACTGGCTAGAAAGAACAGAGACCCTGCTTTAACATCTGCTCTTTTAAATAAAAAGGGGGAAAAAATATCTGGTAATTAGTCCTTGCCCTGGTGCAGGGATGGCTGGAGCACAGCTGCAGGGAGCACAGCCTGGCCCTCTGGGCAGGGAGGGATGGGTCTGGCTGACATTGGCACTGGCTGACTGCTGAGGGACCCATGTCCAACCTCCTTGTCTGGAGGGGAGTTGTCTGGGAGAATCATTAAGTCTTTGGAAAGGGAGTCAGGGAGGCAGGAACAACCTGCTAGCTAAGACATGGTAAAAGGCTTCCACCTCTCAGCTTTGGAAGTCTTAAAAAGCAAAGTCCTATGTGTGTGGCATTCACTAGTGATGAACTAATAAAGTAAAAAAAAAAATTAGCTGGAACAGAAATTAATACTTTTTAAATTACTGTATGTGTCAAAATACATATGGAGAGCTTGGAGAATAACTAATGTAGATTTAATAAATACCTCAGTGTTTTGAAATGATTTGGAAGTCAACTTCTTCAGTTGATACTTAGTCCCAGTGAAGATACTGGCAAAACTTTTATTGGTTTTGGTGTAGTTAAAACATCTCTGTTGCACACTACATCTCTTTTGGGGAGCAATCTGGCATAATCAAATCTACCAAGACTGTTTTTGTGAGAACTTAGCACTGGCATCTGCATTTAAAAGGAAGTACACCTGGAAAGATAATTTCGTGCTGAAAAAAATTTTTTTTCATTGTCATATTGGTTTAGTAGAATTATTTTTTTCAAACCCGTCTCTTTCTGGGCTATTCTATTGAACGTGCTTCATTAAACACAAAGTAGCCCAGGACACAGGATTTCTGAGCTATGTTACTGGACGAGAGAATTGTTTATCAGCTCTGACACAGGGGCATAGATATTTTTTTATATTTCTTCATCTAGTCCTAGACAGATTTCCCCAAACCTCCTCTGCTTTTCTTCTCCATTCATGTTTGCCCTTCCTCTCCATCTGAAATCAGGATATGGATTTATTTCAAGTGCCTTTAATGTTGTTTTTTTCTTTTGTTTTGTTCTTGTGCTCTTTGAATGGTTGATAAGTCTGAAAGTTAGAAGAGATGAAAATATAGGAATTAAGACATGTTATCCCAAGCACAATGAAGCTCAATGTATTGATTTAAATTTTGGAAAATGGAAGGTGAATTCTAGAAAATTTATTAAATAGCGACTTCCATAAATGCTGACAGATTTGGGAAAAAAAATTAAAAATGCATTTTAAAGAACCATATTTCCTCTAAAGAATTGCTTTCTTACCATCCTTGAGTTTCCACAGCTAACTTCCTCTCAAATCATATTTCAGATGTGATTACTCTTTCCCCTCCACAAAGTCCAAGCCAAGGAGTGACACATGTGGTGCTTGTTGTACTATCAGGACCTATGTCTGAAGACTGAGACAAATCCAGTATAGCACTTTGTTTTCCCTGTTCACCACCACTGCTCATTTAACACCTTCTCTCTAACCATGGTGGTGATCACCATTTTGCCTTCAAATTGCTAAACGGACACGTTGGTTTTTTTTGTGTCTGGCTTGTCAAAATCTTGGTGAAAGAATTTTGTTGTGGGCTGAAACTCGTGAAGACAAGGGGAACAAGAACAAAATGGTGTAAGATTTAAGTCAAAACTATTTTGAGGTTGTTGCAAATTTGTTTCACTGGGCTTTTTTTCTCTTCAGATATTGTAGGTCCATGTCCAAATCTGGTGCAGCTGAAAATGGCTCTTTTCAGCTTCAGGATATCCAGGCAGGGCACTGTAAATACTTAGGGATGTGCAATCTTCACACATTCTGCTGATTTTGCAGCACTGCTTACCTGCTTGCAATGAAGCCCTTACTTCAATAACTTACTGCCTCAAAGCTATGTCGTACTGTTTTGCAAGAACTTAAACTGTACAAACTTACTTGTCAGTAGTCTCACTGCCTGAAGTCATTCCAAACACTGAATTGAAGGATATTCTTGAGGTGTTTGACAGTGCTTTAAAGAAATTTTTTAATTTCACTGAAAATTAATTGACTATATTCTTAAATAACTTCTGAAAATGAATTTACTTAAGTTTACTGGCCATAATGCTAATCCTGCGTTTACCTAATTTGATGTTCATGTAGTCACATCTACTTCCACATGAACAAACTTAATGCAGTTGGAATCACTGTGACTACAGAACTGAATTTAAATCAGTCAGCTGCTTACCCGCTGTCCTTAAGCAGGGTGTCTGCAGTAAAGATGAAAAAAGTAAAACCTCCTGGTGCAGGGGACCTCCCCCTGACATGTCAGTGGGACTGGTACCAAAGTGTCTACAATGACAGCCAGCTGCTGCAGAGCACACTGCCCTGTGCTGGCAGTGCTTTGCTCCCTCTGTACTGCCCTTGCCTTGGTGATAGCTCAGGCAGGCTATCACTGTGCAGCATACCTTATCTTGCTCTATCAGTGCCAGCTCCATAGTGCTCTTTGACCTTTTCCAGTCCTGATGTGTGTGAGCTGATAGCAGCTTGGGACTAGCTTGTGCCAAGACTTTTTTTTTTGCGTTCTGTGATGATGGACGAAACATGATGCAGCTCAGCCTTTGCTGTGCTCTTCTGATCTGCACAGTGAATGACACTGAACTTGTCAGAGTTCTAAGAATGTTGAATTGACTGGTAAATAATGGCAACAGTTATTATTAGCCATTAAATACTTTCTTTTTTTGCAGTTCTGTTGTCCTTGTTTATTCCCCTTTTTTTTCTCTGCTCAGAGCCAGCAACTGGTAAACAAGTAACTGCAGGTTTCTGCATTGTCACTTTAGTCAATTTAAAATCCAGTACTTGAATTTAGCTATCTGTAAGGCCTTGGATGCTATATTTCAGTTTATGGTGTCTAGTGAATTTCTCTTAAACATAATCTGTCTTAAAATGAGACCTTGTCTTGCCTTGATCAGGAGCTCAGCTGCGTAACATCAGCGGTGGTTTGGTCTTCCGCACCAGCTACTTTTGTTGTGCCGGGCCCCACCAAACCTGTCAGTCCCAAGCCATATCTGCAGCCTGTTCTAGGGGAGTTCAAGCTCTTGGGGTGGAGCAGGGTGGCCAGGGTGGGTGCCAGTGAGTGGTGCTCATGGGCAGAGGGGCAGACTGTTGGGAGGACGCTGCTGCCAGTAGGAGAAGAGCTCCGTCATACAGCAGGAATCTCTGCCCTGGGTGACGGACAATGCTGATTAGAAAAGGGCTAAATGTCAACATTGTTCTGAACTGGTAACTGGCAATTTTCCAAGAGCATTTTAGACATGAGACTTTGGAGATTTTCTCCTCCCAGGCTGTTCTCCCTTCTCCTCCTCCTCCTCCTCCTCCTTCCCCCTCTAACCACTGTAACTCATTCTGTCAAGAACTGAGTGCTGTCCCTTCAGACCTTCAGATAAATCCTTTACAGCAACAATTCTAAAAGCTGCCGTAGTGTCTGTTTCTGTCTGTCTGTCCCTTCTTGCCTTCCTCCTTATTAATTTATTTTGTGGCGAGGGGAAAGTGGCCCTGCGAGCAAGGTGGGGGTGGTGCAGAGCAGAGGGGTGAAATCCATGTTTTGACACATGTGGCTTTCCATTTTTGCAGAGGTCATTAGCACTCTGCTTAGTGACCAAAAGTTGATTACAAACACCATGTAGCAGTGATGCTTTGCCAAAACACTTGGAGAGAAGATCTGCGCTTATGCTCCCCTTGTCCAATTTGTCTTAAAATATATTATTACAAAAAGGATTTAAAGAAAAATTTATTGCTTGCAAAGAGGGACCCAAATCCCCAGGGCAGAATAAATAAAATAAAAACATGAGAAGTGCATTTATAGTCCTCCTGAAAACAAGAGTGCAGTCTTAAAAAGGTTTCCTTAAAATGAAAAATGAATGGCTGAGTCGCCAACTGCTACTAATCTAAAAGTTAGTGCTTTTGATAGTGATGACTGTGCTAACTCTTCGTTAGCAAGGGTATTTAGTTGTGGAATAAGAGTGCTTTATAAAACATTTGCTCCCCTGTGGTTTAGAAATTAGCCTATATATGGAATAAGTGAGCAAAGATGGAACATATTTTCCATTGCCCCAGTTATTCCTATGCATGTGTGTGTGCTAGTGTGCTTTTGCATGTGTGTGTCTGTGCACTAATATTTTTGTGGTGATGATGGAGAAGAACAAGATGATACAGAATGGAAATAGTGTGTGATTTTCTGGAGTCAGCCTTTTAGGACTCCCTTTAGATGGGAAAGGCAGTGATTTCTGGAAAGGAGGTTTGCCAGCAGGCTGCACTTAAGATCCTTAGATGGTATTTACTGCAGAAATGTACATTACTGTGATGTGTTTGAATCTGGAAATAATTTTTCCCACAAGGGAGAAAACACCTTGTCATAAAATATAGTGCATTTTACTTGTTTATTCAGTGTTATGTTTTTCTAATAAATTGTGGACTTAGTCTTGTTTTCATTTATGTTAGTGGAAGATTTTCACCTGCATTCAATCTAGTAATATTGACTGTATCTAGCCCTGATGCTCAGCATGAGATTTGCTTTCCAAAGCTTATACTGGCATTTCTGAGGGTCAGAAGCTGCAGCTGTTCCTCAAGTTATCAACAGCAATGTGAGCCACAGCAGAAAACCTGTAAAACCTTTTTCTGCTATATACAGTTCATGTGTTTTCAGCCCTTACCATACTTTTCCTGAGGACTGTATCTTCCACTCTCCAGTGGTCTCTGGGCAGGAGCAGAGACGTTCAGGAGGAGGTGCATGGTATTTTTCTCCAGCTGTGGCAGAAAAGCAACGTGTGCCAGTGGGGTAAGAGCCAGGGAACTACATGGGCAGGACTTTCAGTTCAGCTGCCAGATTTGTTTTTTAAGAGCAGCTGGTAATGGGGAAATAAGTCGTTCAAACTGACTAGAGTCTTGCTTGTACTCTAGAAAATGGGTCTATTTTCTTCTAACCAGGTCTACTGAAGGGAGTACTGTTTTCTGCTCTTTCCTGGAAAAAGACCTAGTAGAAATCCCATTTTTCCATATTGTTTGTTGAGCTGTCCCCTCCGCAGTTGAAGTCAAGTCTTTCCCTGTGCCACTGTACACTTAACCTCACCACCTTTTTGTCAATTGGTTACAGTGTTGAACTGATAAATGGCTTGTGCCCTGGGGCAATGCCTTAATTCAATTAGTAACAACCCTTTAAGCAAAATTTGTATTTCTTTAAATGGAAAGTGCTGATAGCAATATGCAAACGTCCCTTTAGGATCCACGGTGGGGAAAACCCTTGGAGGCAAGAGGAGAGGGTCTCTTGGAGAGACTGTACGTACAGTATCACGTCGGCAGCATGAACTGATTCCAGTTATTCCTTGGCAGAGTGACAGCCAGGCCTCACTCGTTGAAACCCTTCCCAGTGCTGTGGCCACAAGAACACCCCAAGTATTTAAAGTTAGCTACGTAGGTCCTATTCTTAACTTTTCATCTCATCAGATACTTTTCTTATTAGAGCTTGAGAGCCTTCCCTCTAAGGTAATGATGATGTACATAAAACATCCGTGGTCAAGTCCTAGCTTGTGTGTTTCTAATGTGTTATGACTGTGATCCGTGCAATTGCTGTGCTCCAGCCCTGCTGGGCCATGTGACATAATGGCGTTTTTTAATTTCCTCCTTCCAGTGCGATTGTCTGTTCGCATGTAGGAAATTACTTTGTTTTTCGTGTTAATTGGTAGCATGACCTGTTTCAGCAATTCACCATCTTGAAGGTATGTCTGAGATCTCCAAATGACTCACTGACATAAACGCAGATGAGCTAAAGCCACTTGTGTTACAGAAGGGCCGAAAGCCAAAGCAGAGAGTCTTGATATCCGAGGTAGCCTTTTAGCCTGTAGGACCGTGAGCCCGTGGCCCACTTTGTTAATGACTGCATTGAAGTCTAGTGGCAAATGGTAGGTTGTAAGAGGCAGCCCACAGAAGTAGTCATGTTAAATTCATGGCCCCTAGCTCACTTGATCAATTGCAAGCTGGTAGACATTTATTTAAAATTTATACCGCATGAATGTCTGAGGTAATAGGTGAATACTGTAAAGGGTTTATTTAAAAGAATATTTGACCAGTAGGGTCTTTGGAGATCAAATATTTCATTTTCAAGGGTGTCCTGCGTATTTGTAGAGGAGGGAGGGGGAAGTAAAGAGGGATTTGGATAATGTGAAATACCACAGAAAGCAAGATTTTCCAAGGAAAACACCAGGAAGCTTGGTATGAGCATTTAATGTATGCTGAAGTTTTTAAAAGGAAACATTAATGGTGAAACATGCCCTCAAAGGACAAGCCAGCAATAAATTTTGTGTCACAAAATTACCTGTCAGTGAGATTATGTTTAAATAACGTAGAATTGTTCCTGCTTCTTGAGGGGTTGGGAGAAACTTCATGGGAGATTGTTCAAAGTATTCAGAATTATGTGCACAAATCCCATTAACAATAATGGGATTTGTGTGTTCAACCCTGCTCAAATGGCATTGAAAAATGTGACTGTTGGTTGTTCTTCCCCAAAGCACAGACATAGCGAGGGAGCAATGAAATCCAAAATATTTTCTCTCAAGATTTTTTTTTATTACCTTCCAGGCACAGCGTGTCAGACTAGCAGCCCGTGTGTACTGCTTTATGATTGAAGCCTACAGGCAATTCTTCTTTTCCCTGGGTCAGGGGTGGGGTGGGAAATAACAGCAACAGCAAAAAATCCCACCAAACAGATTTGACATGTCAGTGTTCCCATTATCTGTGTCAATGGGGAACACTATTACATAAAAGATCAGCAGGACCATGAGCATTTTGAATGAGTGAACTCTAGTAAAAGGGACTTGGTGTGGGTTTTTTTTTTTTTTCTCCTCTAATGTCCTTAAAAAATAATCATGGTCTTTGTTTTGATGTATTGTAGATGAGACCGAGTTCTTATAAATTATAGTATAAGGCAGAGAATTCTCCAAAGGCGGAGGAAAAAAAGGGAAAAAATATACAATTAAGTCAACTATGACTTGAACATGTTGCCATGGGATTTGATCTTATCCTATTTACAAGAGAAAACTTATGACTCATGAGTTCTAAATGATCAAGTCATTACTCATTTATGGAGTAAAAAAAATGGATACCTTTTATGGGATTTTCATAAATAATGATTACTTCCCTATATTTGTGAATACTGAGCAAAGACATGTTGCAGTCATAAAGCTCTCTGCATGCATGGCTTCTGTGCAGACTTTTTGAGAAGTATTTAGTGTTAAGTGATTGTTTCTGTTTTTGAGCTTTATTCTCCATGGGGTTCTACTCACTGCCTGTGCTGAGTTGTAACCCTTATTTCACAAAATCACAAAGGCAAAGCCAGATAGGTTTTGCCGAAATCCAGATGGATGATGCCTAAAGGCCCTGTAGTGCAGTTCAGAATGAACATGTAAAAGATATATATATATTTTTTAAACTATTTTCTTTCTGTCTTAGTGTGAGAGGGCTCTGTAGGATCCCAACAGTGTTGGTTGCAAGTGGTCTGTTGTGATGGTCATGATGCTGCTTACCATGTACTTTTGCCTAGTCAAGATTTTTCAGCTGTTCCTGAGGAGCTTAAAAGACTTTAGCCTGGCCCTGCACCCTTTCTGGACACTGCTGAGTTGTGAGTTATCACCCTGTGACTCTCAGCTTTAGTGCTGTTTTCTGCTGGTCTTTGTTAAGTGCAGTTAATGCTGTCTTTTTTTCTCTACCACTGCCCTCACTCACAGGGTTATTAAAAGGGTAACCATTATGATCTGTTTTTGAACTCTCTCTTTTTGCCCCAGGAGTGATCCATGCTCTTGTCAGGGTGCACGTGAAGTGTGCACCTCTTGTGCTGCTAACCTTCCTATATGGGTTTGAAGAAGTGCCCATAGCCATTAATAGGAAAGAGATATCTACATACCAGATTAGAATCTGATTTGGTGAGAGAGAAATCAATTTAAGAGCTTGTGTAATGGAGACAGTCACAGAAGAACTAATTTATTTTTTTTTAAATTTTGATGTATGACAGCTGGGTAGGTACATTTAGGAAAATGGATTTTTCAAGGGGAGCAATTGTAGTTTTAAATTTTATTGTTTGATGCACACCCTTTGCAGTAACGTTTCTCCTTGTGTGGGCAGTAATTTTGTGATGGTCACAACTGGCTTCTGAGTTCAAATCCAGAGTGTTCCGGATCCTAGAGATCAAGTACAGTTATAAATTTTTCATTTGAAGTTATGCATGTTTTCCTGAGGGAGAGTATGTGAAGAGGATAGGATGTGGGAGCAGTGAATGCTACATTCAAATCTTGGGTTACAGTCTACCTATAATATCTTTCCAGTTGTGTTTGTGTATCCATTTTTTTCATATCCATGAAAGTATCTCTCCCTGAAAATCAGACAGACTTCTACAGAGAATTCATAGATGGAGATTCTTGAAGCAGCTGGCCGTGCTATTGAGATAAGCTTCCAAGGCTTTACTTGATTCTCTGGAGAAAAGAAACATTTGAAAGAGAAGCATGAAATGAGTATGCTCATACAACAGAGACGTCCCATGGATGTAGAGATTGAGAAACCCTTGTTCACATTCATTCCTACCACCTAATTGTGTAGAGATTCACAGGGTGTATTTTTAGGTAGATTGATACTGGATACCAGTAGAAAGTGGGATGTACTTTCTTGTTAATTCTGTTTCTGTGCCAAACTCTATGTTTGTGGGAAATTATGGCTTCTAATGTACTGGGCAGTAAAATCTAGTATTTGACTTAATGTGATTCTAGCTGGCCTATGATGTCCTAAGTGTTACAATACATTCACACATTTTAGTGATTGCTTCAAGTCCTGAAAGCAGTCAAAGAGAGCTACATGCTGCCCTTGACCTGGTAACACTGAAAAAATGAGTATTAGAAATTATATTTACCCCTCTTTTCTATATATATACCTGTACTGTTGAATTGCAGTCTGTAGGAAGTCCTTTGAAGAAAATGGAAATTACTGCTTATGGGAAACAATGTACAAAAGACAATACATTTGAAGAGGAATGAGAGAGGATACTTGCAGCCTGTCTGGAATAGCAAAAGCTTTTTTGTTCTAGTATTCTTTTATTTGCACTACCCAGTGCTCAGAGACCCTTTCTCTAAGTTAAAAGAAGCATTAAAACTTCACACATGCTTTAACTTGAGGATGTGGAGAGAATTCTGGACGGCCCTATTGTTCCTGTGAGCAAAGCCAATAAACTATTATCCAAGTCCTTTTCCTGCTTTGGTGTCAGACAAGGAGATCAGCCAAAATGCTGGACTTATCTGGCATGTATTGGTTGTCAGTTATGAACAGAATCTTGGTTCCAGCTACCAGAGTCATATCTCAGAGCTGCTCTCAACAAGTTAGATCAAGAAAGCTATTGGGTTTTTTAAAACCATTCTGCTCTGTGCAAGTGAACTAATGTCAGTTGTGTTCTGGACGGCTGTTGGACGTCACAGCTGTAACAACAAAAAGTAAGATTTCCTTTTTAACATCATACTTCAAAAGTTAAATTAAAAATTCTCTTGCAAAAATAACACTGTAATAAATAGAGTATGCATCAATAAATGTACCAAGGAAGGGCAATCTGCACCTGATATAATAAAAATATTTCTCATGAAGCTTTTGTTCAAAGAAGTGGAGCATTTAGTTGTGATGGGTGACTTCTCTACAGAATTTTAGAATTCACTTATGGATGGAATTTCTGTTCTACTAATGTCCTGTTTACACCATTTTGGCTTCATAAAAGGTACTTAAATATACATGAAAATCTGGTCTAGAGGAAATTTTATGCTCTGAGAAGAATTCTTTATTAAATTTTACCAGTTGCCACAGTTTTCAGCTCATTTTCTGTGGAACTTAGAAATTTTAATCATTGTTAGTGTAAATATGGTAGGCATGTGTGGCTTTAATTTGCAGCAAAGCATTCAACACTTCCTGTTTTAGAATTGCACTCAAGCTCAGGCTAAATTTGTGCTTACAACAGCACAGAAAGATGCCGAATTATCCCGAAAACACTTGGCAGCATTCAAACTATATAAAACCAAAACTCTGCTCTGGCATGTTGGACAGAGGTGATTCTTTTGGCAAACTTTTTTTGCTCGTAAATACTTAGCATGTGGTAAAATCACTGCCTGATTGAGAGCTGTACTTGGGAGGAAGATGTTTGACCTTGCACCAAGTTGGTGTTTTAAGCTGGTTTTTATTTTCTCTCTCTCTTTTGGTCCCCCATTGTGGTTTCCTAAGTACTTGTATATGACTCTTCAACTACAGAAATTATGATAATAATATTCCAGTATTTGAGAAACACCCTAGATTTAAACCTACATGTCACATATGTGAATAACTGGCAATGTTGCATGAAGCTTCCAATAACCTTATTTATTGAGATATTAGATTTTTTCTTATAAGTGAGTACACAGTTATATTATTTTTAGTATAATAATATATTAACTACTGTGATACAATCTGCTGTGAACTCACTTCAGATGTTCATGTTATATGATCTGAAAAATACCTGCATGGAAACTGCATTTTGAAAGTACACATGATTCTGCAAATTGAACCCAATGATCTAGCACACTTTAATCAAGAACCATTTCAATAATCACCCTTTTGTGGTGTACCATAGTGTCTTCTGTTACAGAAATAAAGATCATATCATGATAAACAGAGACAGGTTTTTCATTAGTTGTAGAAACAAGATGTGTCTTGATAAAAGAAATGACTTACCAAGTGTCACAAGATTTAGTTTCCATCTATTAAACTAAAAACCTGAACAACTATGGCCTCCATTAGGAGGTATTTCCACTGGTATTATTGGAAAAATGGAAGTGCCTGATTTCTGCACCTTGTACTGGAATGATGCCCCAGAAATGTGTCAAAAGATGTGAGGTTCTGCAAACATGAACCAGGTTATATACATCTTCATGTGCTTGAAATCCTGCTTACACACATTACTGCCCACTTCAAACAGGAATCATTTAGGGAGAGTGAAATCTTTCACAGTCTGGCACCAAGAAATACAATTAAAAGATGATGAGGAGCTGTAGGCTGGTGTCAAAATTTGAGGGAATGCCCACACTGTCTCCCACGGCTCCTGCCTAATACATGCACCTCTATGGTTGTTACACTTCTGTTCATCACTTTCTTTTCAGTCCTAACTAAATTTAAAGAACTTTTAATTATCATAATTGCTATATTATTGCATTTTCAATACAGAAGAGCAAGATATTGCTCAGAGATGCTGATTTTTCTCCTTCCACTTCAGGATATCCTTTTTCCCTCTCCTTCATGTCCCCAGATTATTACACTGAGAAAACTCATTTCTTCTGTGTACCAGAGATAGCCTTTAGATCAGGGTATTATTTACTTCATAGCCTAAAATGGCTCTTACTCCTTCATCTGACTCACTGTTTTACAGTAGAGCCACTTACAGATCAGTTTGGTTTCAGATTCTCAAAGAGACAGATTCTTTGGAGATCATTTGTTTCTGATCAAGAGATGGTATGAAACTAAAATACATTGCTAGAAGTAACATCCTTTCATCTTGGCCCTTAATATAGGGACCCTCTTATACTTATTTCACGACATTTGAATGTCTGTTTCACCCTTTTGCAAAGTTTTTAGGATCAGTTTAAGGAATAAAATGGAGAAATGCAGACATCCCGTGTCCTCTGAAGCATGTGAATTATTTTTTACTGCTTTTTTTTTCCTAGATACAATTATGTTTGAAGTAACTGCTTAGCAGTTTTGAAGGTGGTTTTCTTCATGTTTCTTGGCTCAAAGGTGGGTTTGGAGCACTGTGGTAGACTCTGTACTCACTCAGTCCTACCAGATGGAAGTGGTTGATTAATGGTTCTTTATTTATTACCTGACATTTCATTTTTTGGAAGAATGATAAATACTGTGGACAGTTTATATTAGTGTATCTACTATATACTACTACTTGGCATAGTTCCTCTTAATATTAGATTTTTCTTTTTAAATTTTTTTGCCTTTTTTTTCATTTTTAAAGAAATATTAATGAAAAGATATGCTTACATGGCAAAGTAACAGTAAGAAAGGACCTACATACTGCAGACCTCTAACATTCAGCCAAGCCCCATCCAGATGCTGATACGTGATTGAATGTTTCTGTCTGCTGAATCCCAGACAAGCAATGAAAATATCATGCTGTGCAGTGGATCCACTAGGGAGAAAACACATGTACACATCTAATTAAAAAAAGGAATCCACCCCAACCCTGAGCACAGCCCTGTGATGTCCTCTCTATTTTAGCTGAGGCTGTCATCCTACTGAAGGATGTGAAGAATGCTGTTTCAGTGTTTAGTAGTACTGTTCTTCTGAAAGGAACCTACTTGCTTCATAGGACGTTGTTGTTGTCCTAGGCTGTGTTACAAGTAAAACGTAAGAATAACTTCTTGCATCCCTGCAGTGTTTTAATTATTATTCTGATGAGTTAGTTAGAATGTTATTCTCCGTATGTTAGGATGGTAACATCAAGACAATCTAATTTTACCTCTTCTTGTGGAAACCAGTGCACCTCCATTAACCTGTGAACTCTGTTTTAACACCAGGGACACACTCAGGATAAACAGCCTGAACTTGCTGTAACTGGTAAATAATTTTTTTAATAGAAATGGCAGAGGGCAACAGTTTGCCTTTTCCTTTTGAAGAAAGAAAGGGAAGGAAAATAAGGAAACAAAACCAGCCATGCCTTTTCCTCATGAGCAGAAGTACAGAACAGAGTCTGATAAAGATGCCTTTATAAAGCAATTGCTTTCCTTATAAAAGAAAGGGAACAAAACATCTACAACAAGTTTTCTTACAGATTTTCCTTTTAAGTGTGCGAAGGAGAGAACACATGGATTTGCATTCTTGTATACCAGCCTTTTGCAATCCCTCTGGCTCATGCAGAGACTATTCCCTTCTATTTGACTTGGTATTGAGCACCTGAATGTCAGAATTGAGGACCATGCTGGGGTCTGCCATATGCTGACAGGCTGAGGTGAGAATGAAGCACTTGGGCATCACACAACACATGCTCCACAGATAACCCAGATGGAATTTTGACTGAGTTCGGGTTGTCCTTAGGCTATCCAATAGCTTACTCCCTATGTTCTTTTCAACTGATTGTAAGAGATAATGCTCTCTCCAGGCTTTTGGTCTTTTTGTGTATCCCCACAAGAGAATGTAATTAATGCCTATTATAGCATTGACTCTGTGAGAAGTCATTTAAACGAGGTTATCAATCTGCTGTCCAGCTGTTACAGATCCACGTGGAATTTGAATTGACAGCAGAGCCTGAGAGGAGCTGGTTTATCTCTTTAATGTTTTCTGATGCATCACTTTAGAAGTGTGCATGGCAATAGATAGGGACCTGACTTCCAAGGGATGTGAACACCTGCATCTTTCACTGAGTTGTGCTGAAATTGCAGATGATGCCTCTGCAGATCAGGTTCACTGGAATTCTTGAAACAGAATTTCAGATGTGTGGTCAGTGGACAACTACATCCAGAATCCTTCTTGATCACCAGGGCTTCTCACACGCAACAGCAGTGCTACCACAACCACCTCCTTCCCTCCACATGAGTAAAAATGGGAACTGAGATCCCTCAACAAGCAATTCAGCTTCCCCTTCAGATGACTAAAGCTTTCTTGGTGCAATGTTTGCCACTCATAGAGGAAAGTGACCACCTTCCTTTCTGCCCACACTTCATCAAGGCCTCCTGTTGCACACTATGCAAATTTTTGAGTTACAGGGAAAATCACAGAGGTTTAGTGGAGGTCAAGGCAATAAGCCAGCCACTTCAGTAAATTTAACTTTGAACAAGGGCAGTAGAGATGCCCTAGGATGTGAGAAGCAGCCAAGAAAAGGAAAGCCCTTTAAAGTTGGGAAGAAGTAAATGCATTTACAAGGTTTTTCTGTATTTTGGGGTCTAGGCAGTGGGAGGTGGGAATAGAGAGTGAAGGGGGGAAGTTCATGAATTCTTTAAAGATTTTGTTCTTTCCTAGAATGTGGAATTTTTGAAAGGCCAAAGTTCAGTTACTGCCCATGTGCTACCACTTCAAGCATATAACCTTTGTCTTTTACAGTGATCCACTTGATAAAATTTGGGATCCTTTCTGTGAGTGATCTGCTTCTAGAGTACTGCTAATAAGCTTTGCAACTTGCTTTGGAAAAAAGACCTTTAACATCTTCAAACTGTGGACAGTTTCTGAGATGGTGGTAGTGGTGGTAAAGGCCTGTTACTCTGGCTGTGATCTAAAGCCTGTTGAAGTGAATGGGAGTCTTTCCACTTAGATCTCTATCCCTCCCTGTAAGCAGACCTAAGTCTAAACCATTTAATATTTGGAAGAAGACAGCAACACAGATTACATTTCCTGGCTCTGGAGTTTCCTTTGTGTTGTCCTCAGGTCAAAACTTGTCTTCAAATTCTGTCTCTGCAATGTTTATTCTCACAAAAGGAGATAAAACTCTTTGTTCCTCTAGAAGTCCCTAGATGACTAGATTGAACAAACAGAGCAGTAGTGTTCTCACTGTTTTCCATCACCTACTAAAGAGCAGAACCTTCTCCCTCCCCCAGTGTTTCCATTTCCTCTACTTCCTGTCTTTGCAGATTGGGTAACAAACGCTGAATATTTCCTGAAGTTGACTAATGACAGGACATTGGTGTCTGCAGCTGAGTAGCCTGGTTAGTGCTGGGTTGAATTCTTGACTGAAAGGAGGTGCTACAGCTGTGTTTATGGAGTCGTCGTGTCACCCCTCTGCCCCAGTATGCTTCTGTCTTTTTAATATCCTTAGGGTATGGTATCAGCCTAGTCTAAGCACCCTGTGGGAAACAGGCTTCAAATTACTTTTAATTTTATTGCCCTACTATTATTCCCTCAAAAAGATTATTATAAGCCAGACTGAGATACAGTGTTTATATGATTTTTTCCCACATTTTGCTAAACCAAGACCATTAATGACTGGGGAAATAATCTGAAATGAATGGTTGTATTTGGTTTGTGCAGGTTTTGACAGCAGGGCTGTCTACAGTGGTGGCTTCTGTGAGAAGCTGCTAGAAGCCTCCCCTGCGTCGGAGCCAATGTCAGCTGGCTCCAAGATGGTCCCACTGCAGGCCAAGTCAGGGATGGTGATAGTGCCCCTGGAATAACAGGGGGAAAAACGATGGAGAAAAGGTAATTGTTCAGAAATTATTATGTCCAGAGAAGATAGGAGTGAGAATATGTGAGAGGAATAACTCTGCAGACACCAAGGCCAGTGCAGTAGGAGGGTGAGGAGGTGTTCCAGGTGCTGGAGCTGAAATTCCTGTGCAGCCCATGGTGAAGACCCTGGTGAGACAAACTCTCCCCTGCAGCCCATGGAGGTCCATGGTGGGAGTAGAGATTCACCTGCAGCCTGTGGAGGAGACCCATGCTGGAGCAGGCAGATGCTGGAAGAAGGCTGTGACCCCTCAGGAAGGCCATGCTGGAGCAGGCTTCTGGAAGGACTATGGGCAGAAGAGGGGAGCCCACATCCACAGTGGAGCAGGTTTGCTAGCAAGACTTGTGACCTCATGGGGGACCCATACTGGAGCAGTCTGTTCCTGAAGGACTGCACCCCATGGATGGGATCCCATGTCAGAGCAGTCTGTGAATATCTGCAGCCCGTGGGAAGGACTCACACAGGAGAAGATGAGGGAGGAATGTCTCCCGTGGGAGGGACTCTGCATTGGAGCAGGGGAAGAGTGTGGGGAGTCCTTCCTAAAAGGAAGAAGAAGGGGCAGAGACAATGTGTGATGAACTGATTGCAGACTGCATTCCCCAAACCACGGTGCTGCTGAG
Source organism: Petroica traversi (assembly GCA_025920805.1). Taxonomy (NCBI): domain Eukaryota; kingdom Metazoa; phylum Chordata; class Aves; order Passeriformes; family Petroicidae; genus Petroica; species Petroica traversi. The sequence continues at coordinate 11,343,537 of JAHLSL010000044.1, read as the reverse complement.
GAGGGGAGATAGAGAAGCTGGGAGTGAAGTTGAGCCCAGGAAGAAGAGAGAGGTGGGGAGGAGGTGTTTTAAGATTTGATTTTATTTCTTATTTTCTACTCTGATTTGATTGGCAGTTAGTCAAATTATTTTTTCCTTGAGTCTGTTTTGCCTGTGATGGCAACTGATGAGCAATCCCTCCCTGTCCTTATTTTGACCCATGAGCCTTTAGTTATATGTTCTCTCCCTCATCCAGATGAGGAGGGGAGGGAAAGAAAGGCTTTGGTGGGCATTTGGCATTTAGCCAGGGTCAATGCAGCACAATGGCCTTTAAAATTAAGAGGAAGAGAAGATAAGATCTTCCACAGGTGGAAATCACATTGGGTTTGGTTTATACAAAGTTTGGTTATGCACTCCTGAAAGTGAGAATGTTTAGAACTGGGTTTATTAGGTCTCCCAGCTATCCTTTATACTGATAATATAACTGCTGAGAGGAAAAGGAATTTTATTTTATAGCTTAGGCTTCTCCTCTGAAATGGCTAGACTGTCTCTCCTTTTGTCTGGGGGATTTCTTTCTCATTATGTCATTAAAACTTCAATTGCTCCATTTCTTTTGTGCTGACTGAAATGCATAGATCTGTATTTCTGTGTGTATCAAATTATATGATCTTCTATGAGAAAAAGTCAAATATCCATGTGTCCCTTGGCCTGATTAGTGATGGCATTCGTGTGAACAGATCAAGTCCAGTGGCAAAGAAAAAGAGATTATTTCCTTAGATGACATGCAATGGCTGTTGGTTCCAGTGTCTTAAAGTGATACCAAATATGCTTGCTTTGGGGCTGGAAGCACCTCTTCAAACACAGGCAAAGATCACCAACCAAAACAGTGGGCAACACAAAAATTTAAGCTCCTAAATAAGGAAGGTGAAAAGACAGGATAGAAATGGCTTGTGCAGTGATATGAGGGTTAAGTTAAAAAGGAATTACAAGAAATCTTTCCCGTGTGGCAGCAATCTTCATGGATCTTTGATCTAGAATGAGATTGTTCCTTTGTATGTGAATCTAATGGATGGATTTCACACCCAGATACCTGCTAGCAAATATACGTGTGAAAAAAATATTTAAGAGAGTGAGCTCAACCCCTGTTGTACTACGAAAACTATTCTTTAACACATATGCTTACTTTGGTGACATTGGCTTATTCTTGACTTGAATAGGATTTTAGCCTTGCTAAATGGAAGTAGAAGACATATTTGGGTTTTTACAAAAGTTGTGAAAGATTGATCTAAATTTAGGATACACATAGAACACTTGTGACTACTTCTGGGGCATGTTTTTACTTACTATAACAGTTTGTCCTTTTTCAAATTGAATAATATCTTTTCTTTTCTTACAACATAAATGTTTGTATGTTGGCTATAACAAATGTAGGAAAAACTTGAAGTTCAGTAAAAAGCCCACACACCATCAAGTCCACAACCCTTTTCTTCCTTTTCTCCATCTTCTCCATAACTGTTATTAATTTTTTCCTTTGCTATGTTCTGATTCTCCAGCGTAGAGACTTTCAAATGAAAGTTAACAGATGCTCTTCCACACAATCTGACTGCTCCTGAGGGGAGCTTGTTCCCACCAGACGTTTTACAACATCTGTTTGAAGTTGACTTCACGTTCCTTCTGTTCCATCTCAAACTGGAAGCCCTGATGAGAAGAGATGAGAAGGTACTTGTACAGAGGCAGGGCTTTGATCCACCATGCCACACACTGACTGACACTTCCACTTACATTGAAACATGCTGCTCTCTGATACATGGTGATAAACAGGACTCTTCAGCTGGCTAACAGAGATGGTGTTGAGACAGCAGGGAAAAAATTTCACCTTTGTTTGCAGGAAAGTTTGTATCTAAACCTTGGAAATATATTACATTGCTTATACAGTCTGGTATTTTTTTTTCTTTTTGTTTGTTTGTTTTATTCACCTACAGCATGAAATTTTGTGAATTGTTCGATATGCTAACACCCTTTTTCTAGTGGGTTTGCTGGAGTGTGTAAGCATAACTTCAGGATTTTTCCCTATACCAAATTTTATTGCTTCAAATTTATGTTGCTATAGTGTTTAAATAGATTTTTTTTCTCCATTAGAACAATGCAAACTTCATTGTTCATATTAAATTTTATCATTCCAACTATTTTGTCTTTCTTTTCTTAATTAGAATTAGTTGCCTTTGAAATTATAGCATTCAATGCTCTCTCTTTAAAAAAATAGGGAAACGAATGTACACATTTTTCAGAGAGGGAAGGATATTGCAAAATTGTTTTCACAATTCTTCAATACATCTAAAAATACAACACTTCAGAAACAAAGAAATCATTTCATTGCAGAACCATAATACTAGCAGTTCTGAAGTCAACTGAAAACTTTTCCACTAATAGTGATGAACAGAGTTTTCTCGGCCTCTTTAAATTTTAACATGTTATCTTTTGAATACATGACCTCTGAGAATAAAGAAATTTTATGCAGAATTTAAAAAAATATTGACAAGATAGATATTATTTTCCTTTTTTGAAAATGGCATGTTTTGTTATTTTAATCTATAGCCTGAATGCCATTGAAAAATGGTGAAAATATTTATTCTGGACATTTTAAGCAAAGGTTCTGGAGCGACCTAAGTTTATATATTTTGAAAATTAATAGTAATTTTACCAAAAATTCTCCCTGCCCAGTGCTCATGTCGTCTTTCATCCTGTTCTGGCTCCTCAAGCTTTCTCAAGCTGTTTGATTCTTAGTCCTCTCAGACGGGAATTTAGGAATAAATTGGATCATCTTTCAAAGCAGTAGTATTGACCAAGTAATAATTTTAATAATATTTCATTAATCCTTCATGTATTGCTCTGGTCTGTTCTAATAAGTCATCCTCCTGACTTGCCTTCTTCACTGTGTTGTGTCAGTGGCTGCTGGAAACAGGGATGGCCAATGATGCAGCAACCCTGCCATGCCCAGGAGACTCACAGTACTTTCCAGACGCAGTAGTTGAATTGCTTTTAGTTGAAAAATTGTCTCCACAGAGTTCTGAACGTATCTTCCAGGGTTCCCACTTGCTTATATGCTATATTGCATGCATCACATTACACATTCTTGAAAATCACTTGATCATCACTTTGGTTGACTCTGAGACACAAAGAGAACTCTCTTACTTTGTTCTTTTGCAAACTAAATAGCTTGGACCAGCGGTATCTCCCAGGACCAGTAGTGCCAAATCAGTAAGCCAGGCAGGGGAAGTTGCTACAAGAGGTGAGAACCCAGCACAAGAGTTTCTAATATTTTAGGCTAGTTGAATTTGATTGAAGCTGGTTTTTGAAAGTAATGAGAACCTTAGCTGAGGTATCTGACAGTATTGAGGCCCAAGTGAATTTCCCCATCTTCTTCTAGATCTTTTGTGAATTACGCTGCCATGGCAGAGAGAAAATGTGGTATTATCTTGAGATTCAACCTCCAAGTCCACAGCTTCTTCCCTTTCTACGTAGTTGACTTCAAGAAAGATAGGAAGTTTACACAATCTGGTCAAGTCACTTCAGATTCATGGTGGTAGATCTAGCAGCAGTGCCGTGGATGAATGACTTTAATAAAGTAGTACCATGGAATAGCATCTTCCACAAAACAATTTGTACCGTATGTCATGCTCCCAAATGTTGCTTTAGAACCCACAACCTTGGGGCCTTCTGCTTCTTATTACTTAATTTGCTGTGAGTTCCTCACCATTTTTGGTGGTGGTGGTGGTGTGGTGTGGTGTGTGGTGTGTGTGGGGAACATGGAATATCTGAAAACAGTAACTCTAACTCTGTTCATTGACATAAACCGGCTGTCAGTTCCTTGTGGGACCCAGGCTGATAAAAAACAGGGAAAAACTATTTTATTTGCAATGTAAGGAATTTTAGCCTGTGGAGATTTTTAGTTCAACAGCAGTAAAGCTAGGGACAGCAACCAGTGAGGCTGTTAAAGGTTACATGCTCTCCCACCCTCTCTTTTTTCCCAGTCCCTTGAGTCATAATTAAAACTCCAGAAAGTGAGAAGCTGTTACTAATGCTAACATACAGTTTGGCACAACAGAATCATGCATTTACTGACTTGTGGTTTTTATTTAATTTCATTTTTTATAGGTCAGGCTGAAATGTTACTTTACTATTTGGTTTACAAAGGGCTTTTTTTTCTGAATCTGGAACTTTTAATTTGATTTGAGAATTTCCCAGGTATAACAGTTATGGAAACAAACACCTTGTTCAGCAGCCTGACAATAATTATCTCCTAATGGAACAATTAGGCACTTTAATCAGATGTGACTTTAGTGCTCTCCAGTTGAAAAGGTTGGAGATGATCTCTTGTGCTTTTTACTTCATAGGATTTCTCCAATGAGATTAGCTGGACACAGAGATGAATTAGTTACCCCTTGTATCTTTTTGAGTGCTCTTCAGATTTGAAGGAGACGTTTCATAATAATGACATTTATATACTATCTTTCCCAGGACTGGAACAGTATACAGGGTCACTTAGAAGGCCCCTACTCAGATAAGACTTCATGAATTTGGTGGGTAAAGCCTGAGAAAGAGTTTAAGATTTTGTAATGCTGCTTTCAGACATTTCCTTGGTGCTCTGAAATGTTTTGTTACTCATTTATAAGACAGGCTCTCGGTCAACACAGGATTCCTTTGAGTACCTTTTGGAGAGATTTATTTACAAGCCTTTATGACTATTCATGTGTGAAGTTAACTACTGACAGGTCTCAGAAAGCCATTCCTCAGTAGAAGGTGACAAACTGAGGTGGAAGGGTGTTGCTCAACCCTGAGACTCATATATGAGCTTATACTTCCCATGTACAAATACCACAGAGGCAATTTAAACTGGTCAGTGAGAACCTCACAATGAAGGAGAAAGAATTATTGGCACCTGTTGGATCACCCTTGCCATTTCTTAAAATACATAGCCCCTTTTAAGGTCATCTGTTAAACTACTGGCCACTACTGACCTTGCAGTGTGGTGTGAATTCACCCCAAGGTAATATGAACTACTAGATTAAAAAAAAGTCTCCCTCCTGCTGCAGATACAGTTCAGTGCTTAATAGCCATTTGTGTTTTCTTTTTTCCCTTTCTTATCTACGGGATAAGATGCCTTTGGTCTCAGAAAGCCTGGAAAACCTCGGACTGCAGTTCACCTGATGGCATACTGTTCACAATAGATCCCAATTTTTCTTGCATACTGAGACCACAAAGTTTAGATCAGCCATTCCTTGTTTCCTGATTTGGCATTGCTGTGCAGGATATGGCAAATTGTGGTGCACGAGTTTTCATGGATTTACTGCAAGACCCCAGACATGCAGATGCAAAAAGCAACACCTCTTGTAATGCATCTATAATCCTTGAAGAGTGCTCCAGCTGCCATCCTCATTCTCACGTTATTTCTTGATACTGCCATCTCTCCAGTATGACATGAAAAATGTGAATTGTGGGGAAAGTTTGCCTTGTTTTTGTTCAAGGGATAGTACTTGAGGATTAAGTCTTCTCCGTAGATTGCCAGTAACTGAAGTCTATTAGATCAAGCTGCTTGCAGAAGACAAGATGTTACAGATTGTGAAATCTGAGTGCTTCCCCTCTAGTAGTCTAGATAGCGTATCAAAGTGTATCTGTTGCCATATTTAATACAGCAGAATTGAAAATCTGCATTCAATTATGAGATTGAAGCCTAAATATAAGTGGTTTTAACCTACTAAGATAGGAAAGGAGAGTAGAATTTCTTGATAAATTTACCTGTGCTGATGCTTGGAGTACTCTTTTGTAGTGCTTATTTTCTATCAATATCCATTCATCCGCTTTTAATAAGAGTGAATCTCAGACCAGGATACCAATTTCCAGATGCTATCCTAGGGAGTGTTTATTTTAATTTTGAAACAGAATTACTTCTACTACATAGAATATTTTACATTAAAACAAAAAGATCTCAAATTATGTATTGACACAGTGCACTTGTTTCTAAAACCTCAGAAGAAGACAAATAAGGATCCACACTGAAGAAACAGATTATTTGCTTTTTAAGTATTTTTAGCTTCTGGTACTGCTCCTAGTTTGATCTCTGGCTTCTTGATTATTGAATCCCGAGGGTAAGGTCAGAGAACCAGCTGTTCTCTCTCTTGCTTTAGGTCAGGAGTTGGGACTACTCCTTTTATGTCTTCATGGTTTGTGACCTGTAGACACCACCATAATATAAGTAATAATAAACACACTGATGTGTGCCTGGTGGAACTCCTCTGAAGCCAATGGGGTTATGTTAGTATAAGGTAAAAATTAGGCTGATTATTTGCCTTAGAGGCATCCTACACTTTATGAATCTGTGAAAACTATTAACCATTACTCTCTGGGTAGCATTTACAGCTATGGTGCAGCTGTATGAAGTTTTTCTGAAGGTTTTTGTCTTTGTCTGTGTCAACAATACCTAAATATGTGCTGTCATGGAAGATTATTAGTGCATCCCTGATATTGCTGAGCACCTTCTTATTCCATAATGGAGCAGCGTTATAAGTGGCAGTCTGTAATGCCCTTCACAGCAGTACATCCCAAGCTCCCAGGACTGCTTGTCTGCATGCCATGACAGGAGATGGCACTTGGATTGACATTCCAACACCTTTCTTGCCCACACAGCGAAGCTCCAGCATTGCCAGCTGACACTTTCTTTTCACGCTGGAATTCAGGAGTTACAACTCAGTCTGTTTGCATATCTCAACTTCTATTTTTAAGCACTGCTAATCCCCAGCTAAGGGCCAGCCTTCATCTGGCCTTACAAGGGTGTGTGGTGGCGAGGGAGGTGGCGAGGAGGGACTCTCCCAGACCTTGAGCAGTTGTCCTTGAGAGCCAGGCACAACTGCTACCTTAAAAGCATGGACAGATAAGATGCTCTTGCCTTGTCACCCCATTGAATGCAGAAATGGCAGCACTGGAGGAGCTGTGCCCCACCACATCCCATATACCCCAGAGAAAGGATGTTCCTTCTCTGAAGGACACCCTGCAAATGGCAACCTGAATCTAGCACTCTCTTCTATTGAGAATGTGGTCTGCAGAGGACAGCTGGGCTTTGAGGTGGTTGGATATGTATTTTTTTAAACTGTGAAGATCCTCATTTTGTGTGCTTTCCCTCAGGTTCAAAGAACTGTAGAATGGTTTGAATTGGAAGGGACCTTAAAGATTGTCATGTCCCAATCCCCCTGACATGGGCCAGGGACACCTTCTGCTATAGCATGTTGCTCAAAGCCTCACCTAATCTGGCCTTGAACACTTCCAGGGATGGGGCACACACCGCTTCTCTGGGCAATGTGTTCCAGTGCCTCATCACCCTCACAGTAAAGATATTCTTCCCAATAGCTAATCTAAACCTACTTTCAGTTTAAGCCATCACCCCTTGTCTTATCAAGGTTAACAGTTGTCAGTTCACTCAAGGAAATTAGGTCTGTAGTCTGTGCAGACCTATCCTTACATTTGTTGCATGTTTTTCTAAATAACAGGAAAGTAGAGATAATAGAGTGGAAGTCACGTTGCAAACTGAGCAAGCAGCCTGTGTGCTGCTAAAATGGGTAAGGAAACTCTTCTGTCTGTCAGGGAGATATTGTTTCTGGTGGAAGACTCTATTGGGAAGGAGTGGGGCACCAAAAGGGCAGCGTTTAAACAAATAGATAAATGTTTCCTTGAAAGAACCCTATTCTTGGTTTTTTTCTGTGTGGTTTTGCAATCCATCTCCTCCAGTAGCCCAGTGAGGATAATGTGGAAGGTGACTTTCCTGCCACAGACTCCTCCAACTACCCTGCTGCTTTTCCATCCAAATAGACCATGGAGACTAGGGAGCTTATTTTATAGTATTTTGAAATAGCTGGCTTATTGAAGTAAGGAGGGATCAAGCCTGCTCTCTTTTTTCTTCTGGGAATGTTGAAGACCCTAAAGATAGGGAATTATGTTACACTTTCCAAAAAAACCAGGGTTAGTACATGCTATCACTTCCTGGCAAAGGCTCTTGTTCATTAAGTTTAAGTGGCCAGCAGAAATCTAACTACTAAAGCTTGAAGAATATATGGTTTCAGTGTGCTTTTGCAACCAAAGTAACTGAGAATGATATGGTCTCTTGGAACTTTTATTCACATTAGGTTTCCTTGATATCCTTTTTAGTCAGATGTTGAAATCCATTTCCTGCAATGTCTTAAGACACCCATCTAAGTCTGGAGCAGTTTTTTAGGAGGGCAAGGCCTTTGGCTGATCAGTTGGAAGAAGGATGGTGGTTTGGAGGGCATGCATGAAGATCTCATCAGTGGTGATATCAAAGGAATTCAGACAAGCAAGTGTTTGCAGGAGGTGTACAGAATCTCAATGCCTCTAAGTTTAAGAGCATCTATCCATTAACATCAACCTTTTGTGACAAAGTAAAACACATTCAATTAACTTTTTCTTTCAGAGTTTGCAATTAAAGGTTTGTTCATCCAGACTCAAGATGGACCTTGCCATCTTGCACCTGGATCTCTGATATTAAGGGCCTGCTGGAGAAGTCTATCACAATACAAACTCGTCTGCCGTGTGTTACATTCAAAGCCTAAGAAACAAGGGCCATACATACTATGCAAATTAAGTAATTTTAAGTTCCAATAGATATCTTTCTGCTTGTGCCAAACAAGTATCTTGACACTCACCAATTTTTCCAGTACTCAATTCCACTGATGTTTAGCAGGATGGTAATGGTTGTGGAATTTCAGTTCCACAACCATTAACTTCAGTTATGATATTTTCTTGGGTCACAGTAAACTAGTGTGAAATTGTCCAAGTCCGGACCTGAATAAAATGTGCTCATTGGTATCTGCTTCAATTCTGATTCAGTGGTAAGTAGCACACAGTGTTCTGAAAGCACCAACTACTGAAACTCCATATTTTAATTTTTAGCAGTAGAAATAAGAAAAGGAAATAATTGGCACTCTGTGTATGACGAAGCTATTAACAATACTTTTCTGTTTATTATTTTACTTTTTTATTTAGGAAACAAAGTATACTATACATTTGGTTTTGCCTGAAATTATATAGGCAGTAAAAGTTTGTGAACGAAGAAACACATTTTGCACTAATACCACAGCACGTCTATTTAATTTTATGATTTTTTTTTATTTCACTTCTGAGAGTACTTCTCCTGAATTCAGGGAACAGTAGGAAACCCACCCACTGGCTAATTTAACCTTTTAAATTTGTCTTTCTTCAAGTGGAAAAAAAAAATGTAGCCTGCTGACTATTTTATATATCTAATTTCTGTTTCCAAGGTTGTTCATTCATATCCTGCTGAACTTTGATTTTGCTTTTGGTTTGCTGTTTTTCTTGGTTTTTGTTTGGTTGGTTTATTGTTTGTTTGGTTTAGTTTGTTGTTGCTATATGTTGTTGCTATATGTTTGGATGTTTTTTTTTCCCCTTCATTCATTTAATAATGTATTTCTGCAACCAATCTAAACTAGGGAAAAAGGAGCTAAATTAGATATGTGCTTAGAAATTCAACCAACAAATGTTCAAAAAGGATAAACTATATAGATGCAGAACATATTAAAAAAAAAAAAAAAAGAAGGAAAAAAGGCCAGATTTTTTTTTCTGGTCAAATAAAATACGACAAAAACCAGCCTCAAGGTAGGATTCTATGAAGGAAAGCATTCTGAAAGGAAGACATGCAAACATTTAACCTTATTTTTGTATAGTTAGTCACAATATCGTTTATATAGTGAGCCTTTATTGTCATGCCTGCTTATCTAGGTAAGACAGTTTTTTATGGGTTATTTGCCCTGTTACCAGTTGTCTTTTAAACTTCCATGGGGCATATTTTTGATCATCCGTAATAATCCTGTTTGATGCTTATCTGAAGGCATTTTTTCTGATTTAAAAAGTCTAACAGGAATGTGTCTGCAATCTTTTATTTTACTTTACAATTATTTTACTGAAATGTTTGGGTTACTTTTTCAGAGAGGAGTTTTTTTTAGTTGTTTTCTTCATAGAGTCCCTGTAGATTCTGCTAATCAGATAATCACAGCTCTGGAGTTAGGGAGTGAACTTTGAATACAGAAGAGAATAAGGATTTGAGTTTTACATTTAGTAGACATCTTTACACATCCCTTTTCTATTACTGTGCTTTAGTCCGTGATTCCAACTCATTTAATTTATCATAAGAAAAAAAAATTTCCTTGTCCTGCTCTTCTTACAGACACATGCATTCAAAAACTTTGAACCATCATGTTCCTTCTCATTATTTATGACCCGCAGAAAACATGCTTATTTAGAAAGTTATGTGACTTAGCCAACAAACGCTGTTCAGTATCCAAAAAACAAGCTGTGGAAACAAAAGGACTTTTATTTAAGAAAGAACTTATTTGATGGGATATTGTACTGAATTCCTGGAAAAATCTGATTTTTGGGTTGAATTAAAATTTAAAAAAGAGTTTGCGACTGCAAATAAATAAATGGAATAAATGTATGTGAAAATGCACAAGGAATCTACATATGCAATTACCTCAACCCTGCCTACTGGGCTCCATCTGTGCCTGAAATCAAATGAGGAATCAGTGAGCCTGAGTGTAGCACTGCATGTGCAACAAGTTGGGGTTTGACCCAGTCAGTTACATGTGATGTTAATATGAGTTTGGCTGACCATCAACCTCCTTACAGGAATAGGAGTTTATACTCCTGACAAAGATGCATTTTAAGGTGGATTATGGCGTGGTCCCTGCTGAAGTTTTGCTCTTTGCTTTTTTTTGTGTCCCAGACTGCTGCCTTTTGCACTCCAGGAAAGCTGGTGCTTCTTTTTACAACCACACGGGTAAAAGTTGATGTTTTGTTGTTGGTTGAGCATCTGGCCTAGGTTATGGGGCTGAAAGGAGTGGTATTATCTCCTTTTCCCTGGCTCTCTGCCCTTGGTTTGGGTCAAGGTAAGCTTAGCTTAATAGCAAAGGAGCCTTGCAGGAAAGCAGTCTGGAGGCTGCCCTGGAAAGCAAAGAAAAATTCTCTGGTGTTCAAACACCACACAGCAATGGGCTCAGGTGAAAATTTTTTCTGCCACTCCCTCTGATGTGCAGAACTTCTCTTGCTCCCACCCTTCTTTTTCAGTCCTTTCAATTCTTTAATGTTTTATTAAGCAAGCCTTGTGTCACTATTCTGTAGTGCAGCAGATGGAAGGCCGGCCAGCATTAACTGTTCAAAATCTATGATTAAGGGAAGTGCTCTACCTAACTTATCTACACAGAGGCTCTGTGAAGAGAAAAAATTATTTGAATTGGTACTTAAGATTGAGAATAAAGTGCTAAGCATAAGTCTTACAAAAAATGGTGGGGGATGAGCATAATTGCTTCTCTAAGTGGTGTGGACTTCAAATGTAATTTTGCATAGCCCTGCCAAAAAGCTCGTAATGCCAATACAAGAATTTGACTTGCAGTCAATTGACATTCAGCCAGTTTTGACTCAGAGGGTAGAGTGCTACTGACTGAATTGTTAACACTGAGTAGTTCCTAGGAGGCCACTAAGCCAAAAATGTAATTTTGCACAGCAATGCAGTACCTAATGAAACATGATGAAATCATAATTTCATATGCTGTGATCTCCTTGAGACTGATAATTGTTAGGACTTAGGTGGCCATCAGATCTGGGCTCATGAACTAGACTTTCTAGGACATGAACTGTGATGACTGAGAGGTTTGCTTTTCCACTATTTGCAGCTGATGACTATTACCAGCTATGACTGTTACCTGTGAGCTGGGGGTATCCATTCTGTGGTTTGTGTAACTTTAAACAGGTTGGCTGAGCTCCTGTCATCCCTGCAGGCTGTGCCACATGGAGGGTGAGCGAGTTGAGCATATTGACCTCTTTACTGTGGACCTCAGGACTGTGCTGGTACAGAGCCTGAGCTACATCAAACTGACTCCACATACTCTGAGTTTCTGTCAGCAGAGCAGAGACTTAATCCAAGACTGTGGTGAGAACTACTTGGATCAATCCCAAACCCAGAGGAATACAAGTTTGGCATCAGTGTAGCTTTTTACCTTGAAGTATTTAGTTTTAAGCCCAAGTTATTTGTCACATCTAAGCTATTCCCTTACTGTCATTTTATTACATGGCTTTTCAGCCAGTGGTGCACGTGAAGTTCATGTTTGTGTTTTTTGTACTGACACATATTCAATATCTCTTTCTTTACAATGAATCCCTGTCATGGCCATGAAACCTGTTTGGCAGTCCAGGCTTTTTCCCATACCCTGCAGAATAAATGAATAGTATGATCAGTGGAACACTCATCTTTAAATACATTTCACCAGATTAATACGAAAATGATCTCAAATAGAGCCTCAGTTCATACCTCCTACTACTTGACCCTCTGCACCTGGAGGTGTGGTTCAGACTGTGTGTCTTTCTCAAGTGACACTGTTGGTGGGATAATTTGTTATTTGAGGCTCTGAGCTTTTCCTTGAAAAATTCATTTTGCAAAATTCTAGCTGATCATTCTCTTGTGTAGTATAGTGGAACCTATCAGCCATCTTAAACTGGCTGGCTAGATATATGGTATAGCTGTTAGTGCAGACACATCCTCAATCACTGAAAAATTCTGAGATGTTTTCAGTGCTATATTATGCTTGTAAATCACTCTGCACACTGAGCACTGATTGATCAGAATGATCGACTGTTAATGATAATTTCCCAACCGTTTACTGTGCAGGTAAAATATCTCAGCTTATGACTCTCTCATGCTTTCCAATCAGCTGCTGCTGAGACTTCACTCTGCACCTATCATCTCTTTAATGAATTGGCACAAAATAACATATGTGGACAAGACCATGTCATATGCTGCTTGAGCACTGCTGGTAGTTACTGCTAGTGAAATAACAGAACGTGATGCCAATCTTCTGACTTGCCTCCATCCATCCATCCATCCATCCATCCATCCATCCATCCATCCATCCATCCAGCTGTCCAACTGCATACTTCCCTGTACTGAGCTATATTGATTATCTCATGTTGTAGAAGTCCAAAAGAAAGCCCCATTTCAGACTTCACCAGGGCATTTTACAGCCATTGATGACAGTGGGGGCTAATTTCTATACTTTTGCGAATACTTTCAAATGTGCCCCCTTGAAATGCTTGGCTCTGATAATTTCTTTGTTCTGCATCTAACCCTTATGTGTCTTTAATGTAGTTTTCACTCCTCTGTTATCTTCTTTCTGAAAGATCGCTCAGATCTCACAGCTGTGCTGGAGGGTTCTGGCATGCACCAAAAAGAGCACGTCTGCACTGATTCACACAGAAATGGAGAAGACAGTATCAGATAGACAGCTAGAGGAGGTCTAGCCCACTAGCCCACAGGCAGCTCATAGTGCTCCCAGGAGGACTTATGCTGGGTTTCTCAGGCTCCAAGCTGATTAAAACAAGAGGTAATGTAAAGGCCGTATCGAGTCTCGATTCTCGGGCAGGGGAAGAAGCTGACAGCTGTCTTGCAACTGGAGGTAAAAGGGGCACAGATAGCAGCCACAAGTATGGGAAAATCAACTGTAGGGACTGATAATCAAGAGCAAATTAAATTCTGGTATGCATGTGTTTTTTTTTACAGGGTATACATATATTCACAAAAGAATAGTTACTTTTCTGCGTAGACTTTGAGTGTCAAAATTATTCACCAAATTCTGTGCTTACTGTCTCTTAAAGCAGAGCAGTTCTGGTTAACAAATTTGAAGCGTAAATATTGCTAATTTACTAAACAACATGAGTGCGTAGTGTTGTAGAAAACCCATGATGAAAGCAACCCCTATCCTAAAGAGCCTGTAACATTTGCCGTGTCTGACACAAAACCAACAGAACTCGCTGGGAATAATTAGCACACATTCTTAACATGTGATGGTGTTTAAGTATCTTAGAGTTGTGCAGAGCATTGCCACAGGAGATGCTCTTGAAAAAAGTAATCTGCATAGTTTGTCCTTGGGCATGTGAAGGTGAAAGTATCACTTCTTTCTGAGGCTTAGGGGTAAGGAGAGGCCTTGTGTTAGGAAGGCAAAAGCAGGTACTGGTTTGGGGAACTACAGAGGTGCTTGTAGGGAAAGCTGGATATTGGTGCTGTTGGCATATCACAAAACTAGAGGAAATTATCACTGTAGAAATACAGCCATATTGTTAAAATAAATATGTAGGCATATTGTTAAAATAAATAGGTTTAGGTCTTTTCACCTTATAAACATGCAAGTTGTAGGAAACTCAAATCTGGAAATTTACTGAGTATGGCATGGAGGGTTTGTAATTGCATTTCTTCCCTACAGCTCTTCTCCTAAAATATCATTGCTACACTGCAAAGTGTCTGGGAACAGCTACCAAAGCTCTAGTCAGATTTTTAAAGCAGGTAAAAAGGTCCATTGAAAATATATGAATGAGATTTTATGCTCAGTTTAGCTCATGTTATGTCCTGTAAGGTGAGAAACTTTTTGAGAATTTGTAATGCTGGGTCTGGGAAATGTATGAAATTCAGAGGACTTGCAGAAAGGACTTTGATTCTATAATGCCTGGGGTGTAAAGTTATCAAATCCTATTGTCAAACCTGTCATTCTGTCTAGAAGTCTCATCTGTGACTTCAGTCAATAGCACTTACACAGAAAGTTAAGCATCTCTGAATCTGATCTTTTAGGTTCTTTTGTTTCTGAAAAAGTTGGTGGCTAACTTTCATTCTTATGACTCCTCCAAAAAATACAATTCAGTCTAGTGATAAATAGCCAAAGACTTACCAATTTTCTCAAAGTATTATTTCCTGACTTGCCACTGTCCTTTAAATTTTCTGCTGTGAAGATTGTTTTTATAGGTAAATTCAAAATCAAGTGGCTTCAGAGAAATTATTCTGCAGTTTGCAGTTAAGGATGGGCTGGAGTCACTTTTGATGTAGTCCTGGGTTTAACTCATCACCCATAGAGTCCAGGCTTACCTGCCAGAATATTGAGCAATGTGCTGCACACAGTGTCATCTCGTTAATTATTTTACCTGGTCCTTTAGTTGCCTAAATAATGGAAAAGAGCAAGAATATTGACTGCCACCTCTTTCCACTAACCTCTTGCTTCTTGGTTACTTATTCTTTATAATACGAAGTGTCTCAAGCTGCTGCAAATGACCACCACTGCTTGAATGTCTTTTGTAGCAGGCAGATAAGTAGCTGCTTTGTCAGGTTGCAGGGACTTAGAAAGGTCTATGAAACACTTCTTTCTCCATTCTACACTTCACTAAAATAATTGTGAACTCTAGAACCATTCCACCAGTAATTAAGCAAGCTTCATGTCAGCCCTTTTAAAAATAAATGTATGTAAAAAAAACCCCTCACCATAATCAAACCGTCAGATACAGAGATTACTTGGTAGTGTAATGAATTCCTGATATTAAAAGAAAAAACTTATTTTGGCTGATTTGAGTGCAAATTTCTACTCTATTATATACTTTATGTATCTAAATGCTTTTCAAAATGCAGCTTAGCTTTGCATAGTTAATGTAAGATCTCTTTGACATTGAAATATGAGCAAATTTTGCTGCAAGCCCTGTAATAGTATCACCATTAGCATCACAAATGCTCCAAAGTAGCATACATGAGAGGTAGTAGGGTACTCAAGTAATGGCTAATAGAAATTTTAGAAGAACTTATTGCAGAGAGCATAGTTTCCTGAGCTGGGTCTGAGCTCTGGTATCAGCCAGGCTGTCTCAGGAGGGTAGTGCAACCATGGGGTTTACTTCTAATATAAAAATAAAAAAAAAAAATTGCTCAGTAATAAAATCAAGCCAAAAATCTCCTTGGGGAATATCTGACTTCTCATTCAACACCCGACAGTTTTGCAGTGTCAGTTTCCTGTAGGACTGGGGAAACAAATCAGGATGTCCTTGCGGAAAGCAAACTTTTTATTTGAAAATGAGAAAGTATCAAAGTTCTAGTTTTTCAAAGGTTCTTTCCTCTCCCAAATTTAGTAAAATGTTTTTAACAATCCCTTATCCACACTGTTGCAAATATTGGCATCGATTCTTTAGAGATCAGAGACAGACTCCACAGTGTCTAGTGGACAGTGAGGATGAAATGCTTGTTTTTCTAGCTTAATATCTTTTTCTGATAACTTAGTATCTTTCCTGATACAATGCTCAGAAAGCACAACAAATGTCTTTGCCTAGTGTATGCATGTATGAGGCTGATTGATGTGGCTGGGATTTCTTTCAGAAGCAGATGTGAGGAATGGGAAATGCTGCTGATGAGAAATGTTGCCTGAAGGGATGGGATGTACATATTATGAGGATAAAGGAGTGGCTAAGCTGCTTCCTTAAAAGGGAAATTTAGCCTAAAGTGATTTTTACAAGCTGTCATCCTGAAAGGAGTCACGCCTTATTTAGGAAACAGAACTTTAGGAGCATGGAACGTGTAAAGTATACACCTTGGACTTTACGGAGTATTAAAGAAGCTGGAACAGAGCTGAGAGACTGAAGGCTGCTTTGAAGAGCTTGGGAGTTTTTGTCACTGGTGGAGCTTTTGTAGAGGCTGATATAAATCTTTCTTCTGTGAAAATGTGGTGCTACAAATGTGTTACTACAAATGTGGTGTTACAAATGTTAGTTATTTAGTTTGCCAGGCTTTGAGTATAAGGAAGACCTTTCTCTTTTCCAAGTTGCACATTGGCATGGCACATGTTTGGGAGAAAGTAATTGCAGTCACGTCATGCTCTGGGTGTAACTTCACTGCAGAGTGCAGTGGGAAAGGGTGGTACCTATTTCTTGAAAAACCAGCAAGTACAAGAATACTGGAGTTGAAAAAAATGTGAGTTGGTTTTTTTTGGGTTTTTTTGAAACATCATATAGACTATGGAAACATAGTCATCGATTTGTCAATATACAGTTGGTCTTGTACATCTGTCTGAGACACTTCATCCATGTGCAAGCAATTTAGGCATGTGCCCCATTTGCTTTTGGAGAAGGAGCAGGCAGTGGCATTCCCGTGTGTGGACTCCATCAGGCCTTGCAAAAGTGACTGTTCGCACAACCACAGGAACACCAGGGGCATGCATGTCTGCCTGGCTGCTTCAGTGGCTATAAAAATACGTCCACAGGAGATTTAGTCTGACTTTCTACAAAGCAGTTCCCAAAGTGCATGTTCTGATATTCTTTTGGCTTATTTTGAGCGTTTTCTTCCCCCATCGCTAGAGGGGTAAAGATATTCTGCAGGACAAATTGCATACATGTTGGGAGGGAGGAAATTAATTTAGGGTGCATAAACAACAGAATATTAGTGAAGTGAATTTGGGTTTATAAAAATAGCAAGGATTTGCCTTGCACCCTTCTGATTATTTTGTTATGTTAAAAACCAACTAATCGATTTATTTTTCTGGTCACAGAAAACTGACTGGTCTTTATTCATTTCTCTAGCATGGCAGAACAGGTCATGTATTTCCGTTGTTATTTTTGAATTGCTACCCATTTTCTGTTATGAGCTTTCAAAAAACACATTGTAAGATAAGCCATTTATATTAAAACACCAGCAAGAATCCCACATGCCTATACATGCATCAAAAATGCAGTGAAAAAAGGAAAGTTGTGAGGAAATGATAGTTGTCCCTGAAACAACAGGCAAACCAGCCAGCTGTGAAGGAAACTAACATGATGTACTAAAGCAGAAACACAATATAATGGGGAAATGCGGTTCTTTGTTCAGATCCGTTTCCTATTAACACTTATAATGTTATGCTTGTGCATGCCTTCCCCTGAGGACCACTTGGTCAACCCTAAATGAATAACAGTGGAATATGTAAAAACTGCTAGATGCATAAAACTTCTGTGCACCCCTAGTCTGTTGTGTGTATGTGCTCCTTTTAAAGGAAATCTGAGCTATTTATTGCATGGAAGTTTGAGTTAAAACGCTGTTGTGTTGCCAGGGGCCAGCCACTAGCAGTAATTTTAAAGGGTGAGAGCAGAGGAGATTAGGGCAATTTGACCATGATACTTAAGGTCTCTCTGGCTATTAGTGAAGGAGAAAAATGTTTCAGCACTGAAGGAGGGGAAGTGGACTTTGTAATGCCACTCAGCTGGGCTGAGTGCAGTGAGAGAGGCTTCTGTGAGGGTCTGTAAGTCTGATGCCCTATAGAAGTCATCTATTTCTTTGCTCTGTTGGGTACTGAAGCAGATGCTAGTCAGGTGTGTGATGGAGGTTCATGGGGAAGGCTGCTGTGAAACACTCTTTCCTGCTGATTTGAAGCCAAAGTGGAAGATTTAAAATAACTGTCCCTATACCTGATCTTACATCCTCTGCTAATTTAGGGATAGTTGTTGAAGACAAAGGAGTAACCATTTCTCATTTACAAAAATACATCCATTTGAGGGAGAGTGGGAATGCACACAAAAAGAAGATAATGAGGACAAATGTAGGAATACCTGTTTCATTGACTGCTTTAGTTGCAGAACTTCCCCCTGGTATAAAGAGCTCACCATTTGAGGTATTAAAGCATTTAGCATCCATTAAAAGTTTAACACTGTATACAGTCTCACTGAAAATAATTCTGAAAGAAGCTAATGAAACAACCTAAAATATCATTGACACAGGAGCTGACATTTATATTCTGAAAAATAAGTGAGTTTGTTAACTGTTACATGGGAATGTTCCTCTGGATGTGGACTATCTCCTAAGGCTGTTTGGTGTTTTAAGGACTGTCCCACTCAGGGCTTCACCAATGCTGCTTGATCCACAGCTGTGGCTCTCTGATCAGCAACAGAGGATATAATATAATTGAATGTAAACTGTTATTAAAAGGAGAGTATTTTTCTGTGTTTGCTGTCTGGCTTACTTAAAAGAATAATTGATGGCCTTCCTTCTAGGGCAAAAGTGAATTTATAATACATTCAAATAATAAAATAACATTTGGCTCCTTAATTAATAAATTAATAACATTTAATTCTATTCTAATAGGAGAGAAATCTAGCTGTTAAAAATAAAACAAGCCTTTAAAATGTAACAAAATTGGGATCTCAGAGTCTATGCGGGCAAAAAAAAGGTGCATTTTCTGTCTCAGCTTGTTAACTACCTTATTTATATCACTCCCAAAAGCACAGCTTCAATATGTCTGTAATTAAGCAGAATTACTCCCCTAAAACTCTCTTACCACAAGACATTCTCTCAGTGTCTCCCCGTGCAATACTTCTGAACACTCATCATGTCCATTTCTCCACCCTGAGGTCTGACTAGTTGAGTCTGATGAAGTCTGAACACAGATTTTGAGAGATTTCTAATGGTATAATCAGGAGGTGGCTGTTGAGCTTCAGAGCATGTCATTTTCAGGTTTCAGTATTTGTTTTAAATCCTAAAGGGCATCTTAGAATTCCTGGAAGATTAGTGAGCAGGGCCTCTCAAATGCTCTTCTTGGTTGTTTTGGGGTTTTTTGGAGTTTTTCTTTGTTTTTGGGGGTTTTTTTGTTTGTTTGTTTTTTGGGGTTTTTTTAAAACAAAATTGACAGCATAGTCAAGAATCTGTTAGGTAAAGAAGACAAAAACAAAGGAAGAGCAAACAGTCAGAGAAGAGAGGACTTATGTGATAACATATTCTTACTGGATGTCATAGACCATGTGCAAATAATGAGCACACTGAAAGAAAGGCAGAACCTGGTTAAGTACTGTGTCAGGAGAGCCTGTGATCTCAGGCTATTAAATACTACAGCACTCCTTCAGAGCTTCATAATTCAAAAGGAAGGTGACAGAGTGGTACCCGTGAGCTGCTGCCTGGCATCAGGCTGGAAAGGAGGGGGAGCAAAATCAGAGCAGGCTTTGGGATGAAGGGAGGTTATCTCATTTTCATAAGGAAGATTGCTCAAATACCTGCTTTGACCTTGTGTGTTAGAGCATGAATTTCAATGAAGGGATAAATGGTGACATCTCACCCCTTTGCCAGTTTTTGAGGATCAAGCTGTGTTATATTAAATCGTGCTTGGAAATCTCTGGTTAATACATTTAGAGAAACAGCTCTCAGGAACATCTACCTCCCTTCCTTCCTCCTTAAAACAGTAATGAATCCAAATTGCTAATAAAATATAAGAGCTCAAAGATGTTGTGTGCAGACCATGTTTCTGGGCTGAGTATTTTTGTAATGTCAGTTTTCCCACAGCTGTTAAAATGTTACAATCATTAAGGTATCAAAACTGTCTACCCAAGAAGAGAGACTTTTCTTTATTTACGCTCTTGAATTGTTTGAATATTTTATTTAGAGGTCTCCATTCTTTGTTTCATTCTGTAAAGAAAGTAAACGTGTAATCTGTCTGTACTGTAAATCTTAGTTAAGAGCCATTCATTGAAGAATAAACTATGCTTTCTCCTGTGAGGCTATTTTTCTAACAAATAAGATTACGTGCTTGCAAACTAACAAAGGAGATTAGCAGATAGACGTTGTCCTAAGTGCATTTTGAAACTATTTTCTTAAATTGTAGGTAAAACCTCATTTTAAGGTTATGTTTATAAAAAAAATTATTACTGACATTCAGGATTTATTTCTGCTTCACCATGGGTTGCCAAGCAAAACCAGGGAGACTGTGCTGTAATTCAGAATTAGAAAAGGACTTGTTGAAGGGGTCAGGAATATTCTGAAGTGTATGTATTTATTGCAGGAAATTAGGTTCTTTTTGCATGAGCATGGGGAGCAATCAAAGGACCAAGGATGTCTTCCCCTTTGCAGCCCCAGACCCCTGTACTCAGCATCCCAACCCAAGAGCATGGTTTTTCTCAGGGCCACATGCCAGTACTGCTCAGGCTGCGTTACACTTTTCTTCTTACTACATTTACATGCTGCCACTTCATCTCCCTCCAATGTGACAGCAATCTACCCACACGGCTTTCCCTGCAAAATAACTTGGCAAAAACTTTTTCCCCAGATCATCCTTATTACTGAGTAACTTTATACTTTTTTTGTCTTTGTTCAAAAGTGAACTAAAAAGCTTCAACAGAGAAAGGAAGGATAGTTTCAAGGTCGTTGGAAAAGCTGGACTTTAGCAATGTATTTTCTGGGACTATGTTCATCCTTATGTTTTTTAAAGCAGGGTGCAAGAGGCCCTGTCAGCTGAAAGGGTTATCAGCTCATACCAGAATCCTAATTTATGCTCCAGTGGGGAGATCCAAGCTGCCCTGAACTCAGCAGCTAAACAGGTACCCAGCTGATGAGAAAACCTCCAGGAAAAGTTGGTGTGTTTCTTGAGGTCATATATAAACATTGGGGAAAGTCTTCCTTTTCCCCTTTACCCATACTTTGCCATTTTTCTTCTTTAAATAAAAGAGGATCTGACATTTCTACAAACATTAATAAATTTTTTGTCATCTGTGGCATTGTTTATTGATTTAGATGTGAAACTCAGATCTTCTCTGTGATTTTTTGAAAAAGAATGGTGGAAAACTCTGGTTACATCTGTGTAAAAAAAGAAAAAAGCCAAGTGACTGAGATCATAAAACTAATTTTGCTTAGAAACCTTAAGAATAGGTAGTTTTTGCAGTCATCCCCCTAAAACCATGGCACAGTTTTTAAAGCCTATTTAATGTCATGTGTTTTAGGCTTTTTTTTTGGTGGGGTGGAATTATTGTTTTAAAGTTAATATAAATAGGAAGAAATCTGTAATCCCAAAGCTATAAATCTTTTGCTTTCATAAAAATTATGGAATCATTGAGCTATATGGCTGGAGGGGAGTTAAAGTGTTCATCCAGTGCTCTGCCCAAAGTAGGATTAAATAACATCTACATCATTTCTGACAGAAACATCTTTAATGTGTTTTTGACAACCTCCAGAAATGCACAGCATACATCCTATTGCTGTGTTTAACTCTATTCACTTTGAGACAAGTTTTCTTTCAGGCTAACTCAAACCCTCCCTGATGCAAAAACAAAAATTCCTTTTATTTTTGATTCTGCTTAATGCAGAAATGGAGAGAGGTATTATTACTTCTTTCTGTCTTCAGCAGCCTGTTGTGTATTTAAAAACACAGCATGTCCACCTTCTGCCTTGTCTTCAATAGAATAACCAGGTTCTTTAGTCTATCCTTAGTCATCTTCTAGACTTCAGAGTATTTCTCCAGCTGTCCAAAGGCTTCTCTTCTGCCTGACTGCCCCTTTAGCTAGGAACAGTATCTAGAAGTGGATATGGTACTTCCAATGGTACATACTAGAGCAAAGGAAAGGATTCATACACATAGGTTCAAAAATTTGGGTAAGAAATATTAAATTCATTTGCTATTGGTGAACATCAAGAAGTCCAGCAACACTTACAGATGGTTCCCATTTGAAACGCAATGCTTGCCACTGAAAAAAAGCTAGAAATAAATTCTTTCAGCTTATCCAAACCAAGGGAACTCTGCAGAGAGGGCTGCTCAGCAGCAATGAATTCTTTAATTGCAGAATCCATAGCATCACTAATAAATCATGACAGTGTGACAAATGACCTGTCTCAGCTGAGGATCCTGCCCAAAATCCCATTTGGTTAATGGTGTTGCACCTACCAAGGTTTCTGCTGGGGTGCTTGGTTCAGGGCTGACTCCAGGGGAAGTGTGCCACCTACTGAATCACCAGCTCTGCTTCCTGAAGCACGCTGGGATTTCCTTGGAGGGCTCCCAAATGCATTTGGCCAAGACCAACCCTGTATAGCTTATGAGAGCAGACCAGATCACAGCCTGAGGCTGTTATGGCTGCTGGCCATATTACTCATTGGGGATGTTTAGTCATGTATCTCTATGAAGGGAGACCATATTGCATTAAATGTCTCAAGTTAGTTCTGCAGATATTGTTTGTAAATTGCTTTGTGAGGCTTTCTGAGTGGAAAGAGCTGCATATGTATAAAATATTAAGACTTAATGGAGTGTATATAACATGTATGTATAGTTTGAGGTAATTTTTATAATAACCATTCACGTATAGCTGTGTCATTGAAAATGTAATAAAACAGAGCAGGAAGGCAGCCTCTCTTAAGTTCTGCTGTTTCAGTTCTGAATTACTCTGATTTAACTGTTGAAAGTCTGGCTTTGATACCTAAGTGTTGCTAAATTTCAGCAGCATGGTTGTTTAAATCTAATAGAAGTGAGAACTGGGATAAACACTGTACAGCTAACACTGATTGAAATGCAATTCCACTGCAGTAAGTCCTTATTGATACTTTATTATTAATAAATTCACAAATGGCAGAGGTCTTTCCAATAACACACCTCATTTTCTCATTCTAGGCAACATGCCTCCTCATCTAGTAGGTAGCTTACAGCAATACTGTACAATTGTCACAATATTAGGAAGAGTTATAATCTTAAGAGAGTGAATGCTGCGATATTGTACAAGGTATTTGCTCCCTCTCTTTAACTTTTACAGACACTGAGTGTCCTAACTATAGGGTGGACTATTATGTTTGGTCTGGTTTCGAAAGTACAGATAAACCCCAAACAACTACAAACTAGCGTGCTTTACACCTCTGTCCAAATTACTAAACCTGACATTAACCTTTTTTAGTCTATTTTAAAGGTACTACTATAGGTACCAGCCCTAATATATGTCTTCTTTCCTATGAACAGTCTCTGATTCGGGTATTAATACCCCTTGTGATTTCCCTGTCTGCAGTCTTTGCCTCATTGTACCCCTGCTTTGCATGTATAGAGCAGGAATTGAAAATAAAAAAGCATAAAAGAACTGCTGGCACCTTGTGGTAAATGTTTGAAAAGCATTTCTAGCAACAGTTTAGACTGTAAAACATATGAATTTTATTAGTCATTAAAACTGTTCTGATGAAAAAAGGATCCATATTGTTTTATTCTATTTATCTCCCTTCTATGACCCTTCAGTCCATTTTCTGCCTGCTGCCTTCGATGCTACCTGGCACATGCTAAATTTAAACTTTTTAAAAAAGCAGTTTGTGAAGTTACAGTGGGCCTGGCTGTTTCCAAAGGTTATAATTTTGTTTGCAAGGCTACTGAGTGAGAGGCTAGGCTTCTGAGCCAGAGCAGATTTGTATGCAGGAAAGAAAGGTTAGGTCAATGGAAATATGTTTAGGCAGAGAAGAGAACTTAGATGTTGCCTTGTGCTGCTTTTGCTTCTTATTAACTCAATGCAGAGAGGCAATATGAAAGACGTGACTTGGGTGGGATTTGTAAAAAGCAGAGCTGTGGTTTGGTGATCTAAGTTGGGAGGTTTTGCTCAGAAAAAAGAAGAATGAGACTTCAAGGAGCCTTATTTCAAGAGAAGAGATGGGGTGGAAGACAGCATGACTAAAAAGGTCACGAATGTAGCCTAGAGTAGGCTGAGTAAGTGAGAATGGAAAGAATAAAATTGGTATCATAGACCAGGAGAGACAACAGGTTAGATCAAATATAAGTGTGAAGAAGACAAAACAGAAAGCTCTTATATAAAAATATTTCTTGGGAACGAGCTGAGCTGTGTTTCAGACAGTATATCAGCCCGGCTCTCATCTGTGCTTTTTTCTAAATTCACTAGCACTCTGCACTTTACAGACCCTTTTCCTTCTATAAATTTTTTATAGAAGCCAGGTTAGCTGAAATGAAAAATGGAATTGTTTTCCTTAGGTACATGATTTCAAGCTTAGCGAGAAAACTTGGGGAAAATATAATTGGCCTGAACAAAACAAAACTTTGAAGGGCTTCACCAAATAAAATCTAATTTTTTTCAATGCCCTTTAAAACAATTTTTTAGTGGACTGCTTTAATGGCAAAGTTCAACTTTGTTCCCAGGGTTTCCGACTGTACAACTTTTTACACTTTTTGCTATCCTTATAAAAGACAGACAAAATGGTTTAAGGAAATATTTTTTAAAATATTCATTATCTGGCAACCACCAGGTCTGCAGTATTTCAGCCTAAAAAGGGAAAGTTTTGGAAGTTTTTAAAAGTAGCTGAAAAAAGGGAGATAGAATGAAAATGAAGATATAACTGTCAACATAAGTTTTCTTGTCATTCATCCTGCATCTTTTAGCATTTTATCTTTTTACATAATCACATTTACTGTGTATACATAATGCCTTCTATATGATAATATCTGTTATCTAGGTGTGTGTTTGTGAGAGATATACCCCTACATAGGGGTATTATGAGACAGCAGTGAGTCAGATGAAACAAAGCTGCCACAACTAGAATTAAACCTGGTTTTGCTTTGTGTTTACCTGATTAACTAAATGCTTAGAGCTCCCTTTGGATAACTGCAGCTAATTTCTTTTATAGTACTTGCAAATATTTAATATGGGGGGGATTTTGAGCACTGTGGAAATGCTGACTGACTAAGGAATGAGATGCAACTGAATGGAGATTTTCTGACTTAACTCCAAAATATAGAGAACCAAGAATCTTATATGCTGTCCTGGGTAAGAGTTAGGTGATGACTGTGAGGGCTGCCCATCTTTATGTTTCTTTAGGCTGGAGACACAGAATAGCTAACATGGATAATCAAAGCAAAATAAAAACACGAGAAAGTGAAGACATATTAACTGACCAATAAAAATAATAACATTCATGATAATCAAGCAACCAGACTGTAGCTTGTGCTCTGAACCTTGCCAAATTTGGGGCTGCTGGCAAGCCACCAAGAATAGCACATCCAGGAGACAAGGGCC
The DNA here is from genome assembly GCA_025920805.1 of Petroica traversi. NCBI lineage: Eukaryota > Metazoa > Chordata > Aves > Passeriformes > Petroicidae > Petroica > Petroica traversi. The sequence continues at coordinate 11,317,920 of JAHLSL010000044.1, read as the reverse complement.
CCTCATCTGGGAGAGCCTCTCTGCAGTCTCCAGAGGGCTTTGCCCTACGAACCGACAGCAAGAGCATCCCAGCCGGTCTGGGAAGGGAGACTCAGTTAAACTTGTGCTCTGTGTGAATTGAGATTAAATGAAGGGACTCAGTTGTTATTTAGTAAAAACAGTTTCCTAGGTTACCTTGGAGTAATTTTTACTGTGTTGGTATGATGTAATCAGCTGGTTTAACATTTAAAGCTAGTAAAATATGTGCATATATTTTTTTTTAAAAAAAGATGTGCCTAATCACTTTCATTTTGCACCCACTTAGCTCAATATTAAATGTTTGCGTTGGCTGAGGATTTACAAACAGGCTTAGGAGTGTAATAATTTAGATTTCTACATCTGATGGCCTGAAAGTTAGAGGGAGTGAAGAGTTTTGTCAGACTCCTAGATCTTTCCTCCCACACATGCTGGCCACCAGATAAATCATGTGTATGAGTTTATAGTGGAGTCAGTGCTGGATGTTAAGCAACACCCAGAAGTGAAGTTCTTGAAATAATTTCCTGTGAAAGCAACAGTAGACAGATTTGTAATCACAGATCACAACATTAATCAAGTAAACAAACCATCCATTTTTTCCTGTGACATTACTGAAATCCCTTTTAGGAACACTGAAAATTGTACATAATGATACTGCCTAGTAACAGGCATAACTGGAGCAAAATGGTACGCAGTGCAGGCAGCTTCTCAGGTCTGTGGAGCACAGATGTAAAATTCCTCTCTAAAATGTGCTGAGTGCCAGCAGACAACTGAAATACTGCTTAAATATTCTAGTAGTTTTAATGCAACTACTTATCTCTGATGTAATTAAAACATTTTTCCCCTTTAAAACTTTACAGAAAGTTGCTTATCGCACTCTGTCAGCCAAGAGAAATTTCAGGCAGGGCTGAGAGTGAACCTGTAAATAAGGGTAAACTTTGTCCTGCACTGTTATTCACTCTGACGAGTTCCCACTCAGTAAAAGCTGCTGACAGCTGCAGACTGCTCGACAACTACAGCTAATGTGGAGGAGTCTGTCCTAGGAAATAGGACAGGTAGGTTTCACTCAATGTGCTTTAAAATGAGGTTTTCTGGAGGGGAGAGAATGGGGTGGTGTTGAAAGGGAAAGGGCCAGGTTGGGGGAGGCTGCTTGTGGGGCTATTCAGTGTCCAGAATAGTCCTGATTTGGTTTAGTGTTATCATTTATGATGGTAGTGAAAATATAACAAGTAGTGCTGGTGACGCAGGATTTGCAGACATTGGCAGTGCCGAGATGGACCTGGATGTCACACAAAAGGAAACAAAAAAGTAAAACCAACCCAAAAAACACGGATGAGCTTTGAGTACTGAAGTAATAGCAATGGAATGAGATTCGGTATTAAAAAATGCAAGGCTGTGCCTGGGGGGACTAATAAAAATTTCTAGAAGCAGAAGAAGAAGCTGGGAGTTCATCATCTGGAAATGTCTGTGTAGGAGGAGGGCTCATGGATCGGGGTAAGTGGTCATGGAGTGGCACCAAGCTTCTGTGATGATCTGCTAATTTCCTAGGAACTAATTCTAGTACATAACACTGCTTCAGGGAGACGACTTTCCAGAGGGGGTGGGAGGAATTAGACGGGCATGGTGGATTGCTCTGGAGCTAACTTTTAATTCTGATGAAAACATGCTAGGGAAGGTGGGGGAAGGTTGCAGGAGGGAAATTTAGCTGATTAAGGGATAAACAGAGAGGGTTGACATGTTCAGCAGAAAGGGCTGGGAAAAAGGTCCGTGCAGCAGGAGTCTGGGCAGATATGAAAGAGGTACAATTACATTGGTAAAAGCAGAGAAAATGATGTTGCAACTCTTGACGTGCAGGGTGGTGAGACATATGTTCCGGTTATGAAGCAATTACAAGAATATATAAGCCCTGAAGTGTTTTCAAGCTAAATTCAGGTTGGCATTCCATGATGAATAATTAACACACAAAAGCTTGAACATAAAGAATGAAGACAGTAAAAAAATTTTAAATCCCAAGAAGTTAAAATCATGCTACTTGGAAGGAGGAAAAAAGGGTAAAGTTTTGGGCAGACCAGAGAGAAAGAGTAAAGGCTGAGGGTTTGGATTGTTAAAAACTGAAAGGACAGATCCCAGCTAAGACACAAAACTGACTGAAGGGCTACTTCTCTTGTATCAAAACTACTCTGTTATAATCACAGAAATGTTCACTTACGTTATGTCTTGGGCTGTGAGTGAACTTTGCAGGTACTCAGATGAGTTAGTCATCATTGTTTTAATCTGTTTATCCTGTTTCCATAATAAATACATTTTTTTCCTTTTAAACAACTTTAAAGTCTAGTTTGTTTGTTGTTTGTTTTTCTTTAAATTGAGCTGTGGATTATTTTTCAACACAGTGCACTTTTTCCAATACAGAACTCACAGAAGTGCCTCATTTATATGGGTGAAGAGACTAAGGACAAGCAGAACCATTTGGGTTTATACAACAGCACGAACAAGCTAGCGTTAGAGGGTAGACTGTGTTCTTACTCACTTTGTATTTCAGATTACATACACGTTTTGTACAGATACTTCTTTATTCCAGAGTTTGTCTGGGCTTTTTTATGCAAGAATGGAAAAGCTGTATGTTTTGATTCGTAGAAACTGATGTTGAAACTAAAGCAGCATCCTGCACCACAGACTGTGAAAGTGAAGTTAGAAATTATTTCTCTTTCATTTTTCATCACAGTAAAACTAGTGCTGGAACTCTGACTCTGATGCTTTCCAGTCAGTCCTAAAAGGATTTATCTGAGTGTCTGCAAGAGATCTGTTTGGTTTTAATATGTTTGGAGTTAATAGATAGCCATACTTTTTCAGAAGAAAAGCATTGGAAGACTAAACAAGTGTGTAAATCCTAAAACCATAAGTGGGTACAGATGGACCTCACTTGATTTCAGAAAGAATCTATCAGATAATGAATCTGTGGCTGGAGAAGTTCCTATGAAGGAGACTGAAATGGGATTTCCTGGTTAACTCCTATTAAAATAAAAAAATTTAAAAAAAAGGAAAGGTAAATACATTAATTATTCTCTTTTAAAAGATCTAATCATGTAATAGCTTTGTGTTATCAGCTACAGAGTTTTAATTCTTATGGCTGACTGGTGACTCTGGAAACTTTACATTCCAATATGTTTCAACAAGAGTCACTGCAAATAGGGAATTGCAGGCTGGCCCTTGGTTGTGGCTGCATCTCAGTTCCTGTGCTGCAGCCCTCTGTGGTTTTTAAGAAACATTAAAAAATTCTAATTTGCACAAGAAGAGGCTGGCATTTAGGTGTCAAAGTTCTGGATATAAATTAATTTCAGATTCTTGGAAAAAGCCAAGTTAAAAATGGTACCTCCTGGATCATGAATTTTCATCATCCTGATCGTGATTGAATGCTGTAAAGTTTGTGTGTGAGGATGAGCCAGGATCAACAGAATTACTTGGCTACTTGTAATTCATGGAACTCCAAAATTTAAATCAGTTTGTTCAGCAAGAGTCCAGAAAAGATTTCCTAGTGGACGGTTATGGCTGTTCATTTTCAAGGAGGAAATATTGTACTATCAGCTGGATTGCTAACAAAAGAGGGCGTATCTTTAAAAACAAGTCATCTTGTGTATGTTCTTATCAGATAGCACCATGAATTTGCCCTGTTGTAATGAGGTTGATCTGAGTCCGAGCAATCTCCTTTTCCAGTTGGAATTGACTTCCAGATACTTGCCTATTAAAAAAAAAAAAGGTTCATTAGAATATTAATTATTATTATCATGATGAAAAAACAAATATGAGACCTAAAAAAAAGAATGGAGATGACAGTTTAGGGGAAGAAGAAAATTTGGTTCAGTGTTAAAATTTGTTTTAGACCTGTACTAATTATTCTTCAGTGCTTACCATACTGTACGTCAGAGTACATATTTTTAATTAAAGTATATAAATTTGCTCTTTAAATCCAAATTATGCTATTTCAGCTTACTTTTCTGTCTGCTAGAATTAAAATGAGGGAAGAGCATCAAAACCGGATCCTTTTTACTGTTAGAATCTTTGAGATGCAGCTATATGTGATGAAGTTTTCAACTGTGTCCAAGACAAAGCCTGTAGAGCACTGACTAAATATTAGGATATTTGAGATCTAGGGTAAAAATATTCAGTGTAGATATATGGCAAAGCTTCTTCAAGCAATTCTAAAAAGAGCAGTGGCTCCACATTTTAACCAGCACATGCTAATTTTCTGTTAGAGTAATTAGAATCACAGTCGGGGAAGGGAATCTCCTATTCATTATGCATGAATATTAAAGATTACACGATGTTTTTTTACCTAATTGCAGCTGTTTGCTTCTATCCTTAGTCAACATCTCCCCTCTGCACTCCTGTGCCATCAGCTGACTGGCTGCAAACTCCCATGTCGTGGGTAATTGCACCACATGCCTTTCAGTGGCTGGCCTACAAGATGCTTTGGGATCTTTCAGGGTAGAAGGTTCTACTGAAGTGTAAAACATTATTAATTATTTTGCATAAATTGCTATGTTATTTGTCTTGGGTATTTGTGGCTTAGAGCTCCAGTGAAAGAGGAGGCTGCTCACACTGCGTGACTCAATGATATGTAACTAGATATAAAGCTCTTCACGTCCAGGTCAGCCACTTGCCACTGGCCCATGGCTATTTGGCAAGCAAAAAGTAAGTAGGCAATTCTACTTCCTAGTAATTGAGTGTTCCCAGCACAAAACTCCCATGATCCCAAGTGGCTTTAACATGCTTAGAACTGCTACTGGGAAAGTTTTTCTTATCTTAAGATCATTCTTGAAGATTCACTGCCAAAATGTTTCGGGGAAGTCAACTGGCCATCATGCCCATTGCAAATTTCTGTCTCCAGAGAAGTGGGACCCAAACTTTGGCAGTTCTTCTTCCTAAAATATTTTCAGTGAGGTGTTTCTAATGTAGCAGCGTGTTTGAGCATGTGTATGAGAGTGGGATTTCTTTGTTCCAGGTTTCATCTAGACTTCGTCCAATCCAGTGTCTTAGAGTGTTTATGTTCCAGAAATCTGGGGCAGTTCTCACAAAGGATATTTCCAGATATTTCATTTTGTTACAATTTGTAGAGTTCATAGGAAAACCTTTGATACAGCTCAATGCTGAGCACTTTGGTCTGAGTCTTCTTAAACAAAGAATGTCTTTTTCCGAAGCACCAAAGTGACTTGGGAACATGTGCCCCATTTTCTTATGAGTAACTTGAAGAATCCACTCTTAGCTCTGCTTTCCTTTAGTTTCTTCTGAAATTGTGGTTATTTATATTCTTATGTCCTTGCTAGTGACAGCTAGCCTGCTCAGACAGCCTCTCTTGTGCAGACAGTCCCTCTGTCCACTACAAAAACATGGGACACCCAAGTTGAACTAAATGCTGAATACCACCACATGGGTTTGCAGTGGTCTGTAACTGAAAAGGTTCACTGGAAGCAATTTGCAAAGAAATCCTTAGGAAACCACCTGGATGGTTATTTTAAATTAAAAAAGGAAGAGATGCCACTTTAAAAAAATAATTTTTAATACTGGGTTTAAGGTTCCATACATGTGATAGTCATTAAAGCTTATTTAACCCTGAAATTATCTGGCCTCTTTAATTCCACAGGGACTATAAGACTCTTGGGTTAGAAATGAAAAATAATGTCAGAATGAAAATGAGACTTTCCTGAGTGCAGGGCCATTATTACAGAATATTTTTTTAATCAAGCCTCTTTAAGAGCCAAGCTATGGAGGAAAAAAATAATCAGGTTATGCTGCTTTCATCCACAGGGTCCTTGGTGATGCTTTGGGCCACTGACTGACACAGGCAAAAATCCCAAGGGCTGGATGAGACACACTCACCTAAAATGCATGTAGGACCTGTGATTTGTCCATCCACAATCTCAACTGCAGTACACCCAGTTCCTTGTTACAATACGCATTTGGGATAATCCCAGTGCACTCTGACGTTTGGGCTCTTAAAAGTCAGAGTTTTCTGGTTGTTGAGACTGGAAACTTTCAGCAGAAGCAGTGATTTTTGTCAAGTTTCAGTTACACCAAACATCTGTGGTGTGCCCCACCACCCTTTCCCCAAGGATGAAACATTCTGCAGGGAGGGTGTTGCAAGAATTCCTGAGCTAGACAGCTAAGCTGGAGTCATAACTGTCCTGGCCAGGGCCTTAGTTTGAAGAAGGCTCCCATTAGAATTAAAACATCCCATAACTCTCATCACAACAGCCCTATTCTTGATGAACAGGGAAATGAAAGGCTGGGGTTGGAATGGGGGAAGAATGAAAAGACAGACAAGTAAACAGATAAAGAGGGAGCTCTTGCATGCGAGTGGAATTTCCTCTGAGCACAGGACATTCTTTATCATTAACTGGTCTGTCACAGGAAGGAAAAGGGGAAAACAGTGTTTCCTGTTAGGGGGAAGAAAAAATCAATAGGTTTTGGAAATACCTGCCTGGAAAGAACTTTTTGTTTTCCCATCAGCAAGAACAAATAAGTTTTTAACTCCTTTGGAGCATGATGTCTGTTTTAAAACAGTTTATTTCTTGAAATAGGACTTCAGTGTAAACATGTAATTTAGAAATGATCAGCAGTTCAGACTGCTTTCATTTTTCTTGTTAATTTCAAAAAAAAAACCTCTTACTCCTTGAAATATCTTCTCTAAGACACTTCTTTGAAAGCAGTTTAATTCTTCTAAATTTGTGTCTATGAAAGTAATAATAGTTAAAAGGGCCATTCACCATACACACACAGTCACTCCTGTGATATCATGGTTAAGATACTCACAGATGGGAAATGGATCTGCTATTGTTTCTGGTGAAGAAAATTTTGTTTTGCAAAGAGCAGAGTTGCCAAGCAAGTGCTCAAAGCCTCAGGAGGTCATGAACTACCCTGCAGCTCCTGCATCCTCTCTTGGGTTGCATTTTGCTCTGTGGTGGTAGAAGTGTGGGTGTTTCAGAAGAGTGAGAAGATGCCCAAAGACTGCAGGAATGGATGTATATGCACAAGCAGCCCCATAGTAACCTGAGTTGCTCAGGGTAATTCTTTTTCTCTTTAGGGTGGCAGCTTCCTTCTTTGCAATACCGGGCCTGGGGATTTAAAGTCATGCCTTGGTAGTAGCCACATTCCTGTGTTCTGAGCCAGGGATCTGTCCTGGGCCCATGGCAAAGTTCATAGCAATGCCAGTGGCATAACTGAACAAGCAGAAGCTATGTAATCCAACATTGTAATTGAAAGAAGACAAAATAAAAAGAAGGAAGGAGGGAAGATGACCTCTTAGATATGCACAGAAAAAGGGGTGGAAGTTGCATGTTTTCAGATGGAGAAGGAGAAGCAGGATGAGCTTAAAATGAAACTATCAGCAAGGCTGGAATTAAAAGAGGGCTTTAGGAATGATCTAACTTTTATTTTATTACATGACAGAAGACAAAAAATCAATAGCTGGTAATTCAGACATAAATGAGTTATACAGGCCATTGACACAATGGACCAAACTTTATAACAACCACATCTGATGCTGTCAAGCCACTGGCTTCAGTGGCGCCAGTAATAATTATGGCTGATCACCTCTAATTCAGAGCTGCCTTGCTTGATAAAGGTGTCACTCTGAGTGGCCACAGCATCAATATCAATTGAAGATGTCATCCAGCAGGTCAGGTTGCTGTGGAGAACTGTGTGTTTTTTAATTGAATAGGACAAACCCTTAGTTTTCTCCTCCTCTCATTCAATCTGTAAAAATAATATATATTTTAAAAAACTATTTGAATTCATGACTGAATCAAATTGAATTCAAGATCAAACCATAACAGAAGCTAATAGTGTCAATCCCTAGAAATATATTCTGAAGATAATTTAAAACCATAAGAGTATCCTCAGGAGGAGACTTTGGCACTTTACAATAATCTCTGTTGCACTGCTGCTGTGACCAAATAAAGAACCCATCCCAAAAACCCCCAGTGTGGTAAAATGCTGCTAGGCAATAGAAATTGATTTTCCATTAACTCACATCATCATAAAGAAGAAAAGGAAGCACATTGACTTTGCTCTTTCCCTACTGTTTTCTGAAATTTGGAGGGCATAAGTGCATCCACTGGGTGTTGGAAAGCTGAGTTTCACTCAGAGATATGAGGTTGAAGTGGCTTTGTGAAATAGTTCTTGATCTGTAAAGAAAGGAGGCACTTTTAAACACCTCCACGGTGTTTCATGTGCCATTAATAGTTACATCTGCAGTTTGATGTTGAAACTATTAGTCTTTGGATTGCTCAGGGATGCAATATGTGCTTAGCAAATTATTATTATTATTATTATTATTATTATTATTATTATTATTATTAT